>CM067304.1:50471031-50534834 GCA_034231615.1 Meghimatium bilineatum
TAGCAGAATGTAGTCATGAGAACGGAATTCGTTGTGTCATGGGTTACACTGCACATAGAGAAGAGCAATTGTCATATTAATTTCAATTTTGATAGTGTTGAAGATTTAAAGATTTTAACATTTTGACGATAATGAGTTTCAAGTATTCAATTTTTTAACTATATTGAAATATAGAATTGTTACACTTTTATTGATATTAATTAGATCGAATCGTCAAAAGTGTCTATTCTTATGCTATGCCAACATACCAAATGTCATAATTTAATATTTTACATATATTTGGATAAATTAGCGTTAAAATTTCAGTGGTGTCTGTAAACAATTTCAGGGTCTGAAAGATGAATGTGTATGTCATACACAACCTACCTCGTCTAGTCACCACTTTGCTTATCAATGAGTATGTATATCATGTGTAACTTTGTCTAGTCATCACTGTGCTAGTCGATGAATGTGTATGTAAATAAATGTCTAGTAATCACTTTGTTGAAGGATATATACGTGTGTCATGTACATCCTTCTCTAGCCATCAATGTATTGATAGATAAATGAGTATTTCCCGTTGTCCAGTCTTGTCTAGCCACCATTTTGTTGAACCATGAAAGTATTTTGCGCCCAGTTTAAATGTTATCCATGTTGAAATTCTAGTATTGGCTAGCCAATTTTTTGTTGTTAAACGAGAAGACAGTCCTGTTTAAACAGTTTTTTTGTGTGAATCAAATCAAAGAAGAAATACAATTTGTCTTAAAATTTACTTGTAAAAAATGTATTTTTATATTGAATTTATACGCATGAGGTTGCGTTTGTTGATCTTATCAATGGTTGATGCGCGTGGTCATATGTGATTAAAATAGATTCTGTGTATGTTCAGAAGTGAGTAAAGTAGATGATGTGAGTGTAACATATTATATGTGTGTTCAGAAGTGAGTAAAGTAGATGATGTGAGTGTAACATATTATATGTGTGTTCAGAAGTGAGTAAAGTAGATGATGTGAGTGTAACATATTATATGTGTGTTCAGAAGTGAGCGGAATAGATGATGTGTGTGTTTAGATGTGAATGCAATAGATCACTTGTGTTCAGATGTGAATTTCTTCTTCATCGTTCGTCAGTCAGATATCAGGTTACAGCACCAATAGCTTCAGTCAGATATTAGGTTACAGCACCAATAGCTTCAATGAATTGTGTGATTCGTTTTAGGTCATCCAAGGAACCCCTCAAGTCTGGAAGCAGTGCCGTCTCAGTAGGCCATATTTTCTCCCTCTCTTTTTGGTAGAGTTGACAGGCATGAAGAATGTGTTCTACTGTCTCTGGGTTCAGTTCACAGTTGCACAGGTCTGTCTCGCAAATCTTCAGCTTTCGGAACATGTGACTTCTCATGTGACATTTGATCGTAGGGGTCATTTGGTTCTGCAGTTAGGTGGATCTGCTTCCACTTTTTCTTATTTTCTGCTTTTAACATGGTCTTATATTCATGGTATGTATTATCGCTTTTTATTTGTTCCAGTGATCCCCCTTTCCTTGTCATGAGATCAGGTTTTTCATTTCCAGGTTTGCCACAGTGACCATTGATCAACTGCAGTACTGTTTCTTTAGTAGTGCTGCTGATGTGTAGTAAACAGGCAGTAAATTCATTCATACTCATGTTCTTTGGATCTTTCAATGCCTGCAACACTGACTTTGCATCCGTAAGAAAGACAACATATCTGTTGTGACTCGGCAAGACATTTATGAGCATTTTGACTGCCTCTACTATGGCTTCCATTTGAGCTTTGAAATGAGTGGAATGTTTACCTGTGGGTATGGATTTTTCTATTTCTTTTCCATCTGGTGTTACTATATATATTTCCGATCATTCATCTAATACTGCCTCTTTCGCTGATCCATCTGTATATACATGTGTTCATATGTACATAATGACTCTGCCACTCTCAGATTGATTCCCTCTCCCTCAGCCTGACTCTGCCACTCTCAGATTGACTGACTCTCCCTCAGACTGATTCTGTCACTTTCAGATTGACCCACTCTCCCTCAGACTGACTCTGCCACTCTCAGATTGATTCACTCTCCCTCAGACTGACTCTGCCACTCTCCGATTGACTCACTCTCCCTCAGACTGACTCTGCCACTCTCAGATTGACATGTTGGTCAACTTCAGCACAACTCAACCACTTTTAAACCGACATAAACCAACCATTCAATATCAAGCACAAGCATATACTTCCTATATCAGACCAGCCTAATCTCAATGAAACTGGCATAGTCACCAGAAACTGACGCAGTTTAAATGAAGAACGCGTACTAACCCTCAGACTGACATAGTCATCCTGAGACTCATGTAGTCACACAGAGACTGACATAGTCACACTAGCACTGACGTAATCACCATTAGAATGACGTAATCAACCTGATACACTATTCCTGAGATGCACGTAGTTGTTTATGAACATACGATGCTACTTTGATGCTATCGGAGTCATCCTGAAATGTACTTAGTCATTTTCAGACAAAAAATACTATCCCAGTCTAATAGCGCTGAATAACAGCAAGTGTATTTTCTGTTTGCCCATAAGCGAAATTTCGGTGATGATTTGGGCGCCACCGAGTAAAATTCTGTTTTTTAAAAAAAAAATGCTACACTGAAGTCTCGGCACAAATAATTACTATTCTCTATATAGATCGTTAATACAAGTACATCTTTAAAAAATTGGTAGCATATCCTATTCAGGACGTGACTATCAATCCAGCATTTTTGTCGGTAGTGATTCTCTAGGCAATATAAATACGTTCAGTAGTTTGTCAGTGTTTTCTGAACGGTCCGGATGCACAATTGCCTGTGTTGGGATCGATCTCAGTACCTTGACCGTCACAGACGGGCCCTGTATCACCCCGCCACAGAGCCGGACATACCTTTATAGGGATGTGAAAGTTGGACACTCAATGCAGACATAGAAAGAAGGATTCAGACTTTAATACAAGTGCTACATACGTTTGTTAAAAAATAGTATATAGAACACAAGGCAAATATAGTCGTCAATCAGTAAATAAACTTGCACGGTATCATGAACCACGTTTGGAAGTGATGAAACGGCGTAAACGTGTTTGGTTTGGACATGTAACGAGACATGAAACGGCGTAAACGTGTTTGGTTTGGACATGTAACGAGACATGAAACGGCGTAAACGTGTTTGGTTTGGACATGTAACGAGACATGAAACGGCGTAAACGTGTCTGGTTTGGACATGTAATGAGACACGACACACTTTCTAAAAGTATTTTGCAAGTAACAGTCAAACGTGAAACGAGAAGAGATGGACAAAGAAATTTCTGGATTGACGCTATCAAAGAATGATCTTGGTATGTTTTTTTTAAAAATTCGCCTGAATGGTTAAGGACACATTCATTTGATGGTATTTTTGTGATGATTCCTCCAGTGGTGTACCCCTGCGACCCTGGTGGAATTTAGGTATTATAATTATTATTTTAGACAGACGTAGTCACTTTGAGATTGTTCGCTCTTTGATTGACGCAGTATAATTTATACTTCCAACCACTGTCATAGACACAGGTGAATTGGGAATAATCTGAAATGAGGTTATGAGTTCAGTGCTAGGATGTACTAAAGATATCCCTATAAGAACCATACTTTTCTTGTCAAATGTGCTTTGCAATAAATACGGCTTCAAATGGTGAAGGCAAGGACATACCATAATGTTGTCAAAATGACCACCGCCCTATCAACCAAAATGTAGATGAAACAAAGAGGCATGAAATCAAACGCGGAAAATAGATGGCAAAATAAGAGGACACGTTTCTCAGAGTGTACGAGTTTGAAGAAGCGAGCAAAGGCGCTGAATGGTGAAGGTGGTCAAAGAAAAAAGAGACACATGTAGTAATACCATTGTAAAAAGCGTGTCAGAAATCGACTGGTATCAGCACAGAATGGCACTAACAAATGCAAGACACAATCACATATACAGATAGTTCAATCATCATAGAAATAAATATCTGTGGATAGGGTTTTGTCTCCTACAAGAATGGAAGAAAGGTACTTGATAAATCGTCTGCATACTCTACCACAACATTAAGCATGAAAATGGCAATAGTAGCTGTGACTCAACAGTATGTCACATATTCTTTCCAGAAAGTGGTCGTCCTTACGGATTCTCTGAACACACAGAGTCTGGGCGAGTTGCGCTGCCAAAGCTAGAGACATGTTAGACAATCTAATATATCACTGCACCATCGTTTTCTTGGGCGCCAGATTCCCATGTTGCCGTTAATCGAAAAATTGTACTTACTGCGCAAAACTGAAATCCAACAGGTAGATCCAGGAAAAAGGTAATATAGTGTTGCTGATACTAGATAACACACATAATGACACACAATAATCGACGTTTCGACCAAAAGGTCTTTATCAAGACAGACATTTGATTCAAAATTATAACATATAACAGAAAGCGAACAGTAATAACATCGACAGTCAATTGATATGAGTAGTATGAATTGACCGGAAGAGGCTAAATGACACATGACAAGGAAAACAAAAAAATGACAACAAACATGTAACGCGAAACAAACAGAAACTATTGATCGACTAAAGTCATACAAGAGACAGGAGCTCATTAATGCCGTCGGGTTTCAGAGTGCCATATTGATAAATTTAGCGTTTTTCAAGCGCCAGACAGGTCCGGTCATCAGAGAAGCACGACTTAATGGCCGTAACATAAATATCCTGGGCGCCCCGATGGCCCGTGCCATTAAAGTGGACGTCAACAGGCAAACCCGAATTGTTTTTTATGCTGTACAGATGTTCGCAGAATCGGTCTGCGAGCCTCCTTCCAGTTTCACCTGTATATGTCATGGCGCAACGCTTGCATACGATGGCATAGATGACGTTGCGGGACACAAATATGAAGCTCTTTTCAATGGTGAAGGTGGCTTTAGGGAATGTGACAGATCGGATCTTGGTGACATAGGCACAAGTGTAGCATTTGCTGCGTTTGCATCCGATGGTGCCAAAATTATTAGGAACGTCAGGCTGCAGGTGACTCCGGACCAGTAGATCCCTGAGGTTCTTGTCACGTCTGTAAGCAACAAGAAAGGGGGGGGGGTTACAGGACACTTCCCGTGTCTCGGGGTCAGACTGGAAAAGGGGAAGGTGATGAAGCAGGGCATGGCAAACTGCAGCGGTATGGGGTGGAAAGTGAGAACAAGCTTAGTCCGGTTAGACGAGGAAGACTTCCGTGTGGTCAAGACGGTGTTCTGACGGGAGAGACTGCACAATCGAAGAAGGGCAGACCTGAGAACATATAAGCAAAGATGGACAGGGCATGGTTAGTATCTTTCAGAAATGTATGAGTTGCTCCACTAAAGGTTGGAAGACACTAATCAGGAAGTCAGAGATGTGTTCAGTGGGGCAGGAACACGCAGAGACAATGGGTCTGCCGGGGCTGAAAGGTTTGTGCATTTTGAGCAGCATATAGAATGCCGGTCTGCCCACACTGCTGCCCTTGAGGCATAGAGCGGCGGCAGAAGTGGGCAGAAGGTTGTCAGCTATTAAACCCTTGATTGTGGTAGAGACTGTGTCGTTGTGGGCAAGAATCGGGTCTTTCTTGCACGTGTTGGCCCTGTAGAACATGGGGTTAGATAGCTGAGCCTGACCCTCTGCGAGATAGAGATCCTTGCGCCAGAAAACAACCGCTCCCCCCTTGTCAGCCGACTTGATGACAATGTCGCACGGCTGCGAAGTTGCTTAAGAGCACGGGACTCGGCCGGAGAGATGTTAGTACGTTTAATCCTGGTGAAGTGAAGACGTTGAATGTCACGTTTGGTGTTATCGATGTAGGGTCCAGAGTCCGAGATGCGCCGGACGGTGGAGTCCAGTCATGCTTGCGAGAAGTCATACTGGGAGAATATGTCATCGGACTGTGCCTCTATTTCCCTGTCCCCTGCACATATTTATCGTCTCTTTCTGCTAGACGTCTGCTCCCTTTAAACCTCCATACCGCACTCAGAGGGTATCAAGGCTGTGAAGTTCTTCCTCGATCAGCATCCCCACCCCTCTGTGTCTACTTCGACCCTTATCAGTCTTGCTGAACTAGTGCTTACTCTCAATTTCTTCGGATTTTTGGATACTTCTTTGGCCAAATCAGTGGGGTCGCCATGGGCACCAAGATGGGGCCCAGCTATGCCTGCTTGTTCATGGGCCACTTTGAGCATCAGGTATGGGGATCCTATGGAGGGCCCTTCCGATCGGGATACATCGATGATGGAATACGCATCAATGACATGTCGGAGGCTGACCTGGCATGCTTCATACAATTCATTGACAATTTTCATCCGGCCATCAAGTTCACATCTGAGATCTCCACCTCCCATGTGAACTTTCTTGACATATCTATCACTATTCAACCCTTCTGTCTTAGCACATCGGTACACTACAAACCGACTGATGCTCATAGCTTTCTTCTATACACATATACACCTTCAAGAAGAACAATAGTTCGCAAGGTATATCGAACATTAAATGTTTGAATACGGCCGAAGTCGGATATGTTAGCCATTCGTGCAAATGCAAATGGGATACAAAGCATATTTGTTCTCTGGAATACACCCGACTGGGTATATGATAGGACTATTGTCCTTCTGTGCTGCAAGACAGATCTAGTAGGACCATTTCCTGCTGCAAGACAGAGAAAGAACACAAATAATATGTGAAACGTTTTGCATAGATCACATGGAGTTTCACATGCATATTTGATATAGAGTTTCACGTGTAATTTTGATATAGAGTTTCACTTGTATATTTGACATAGAGTTTCACTTGTATATTTGACAAAGAGTTTCAATTGTATATTTGACAAAGAGTTTCAATTGTATATTTGACAAAGAGTTTCAATTGTATATTTGACATAGAGTTTCAATTGTATATTTGACAAAGAGTTTCAATTGTATATTTGACAAAGAGTTTCAATTGTATATTTGACAAAGAGTTTCACATGTATATTGGACATGATTTTATGGATGATTTCATGTTATATTCAAATGTTATGTTCATTAGCATGTTCCAGACAACATCAACGCCACGACATTTTATATATTCATAACTTCTTCCTCTTTTTCTGCGCTGGTTTTCAAACTCCTGCAAATTAATAAATTATAATCTGGAGAACGAAATGCGTTCTGTCACAGTTTACAGCTTTGCTGCAATATACGCGTCTTTCGAATTGACACGACCAACTACAGCATGGCTTCTGGGTCACTATGACTCTATATCGGATGGAACAATCAAATCCTCCCCAAACCATTATTAGACGCCTCTTACGATATACATAGCAGCTAAGCAGTGTTGCTCCTATTTGCTCCTCTTACGTCCCCCTTCAACCCATTGGGGTGGAGGGGGGTGTGGGATACTCAAAACTTGAGCTAACTCATGGGGATTCTTCTTCTTCTTCTGCGTTCATTCTCAAACTCCCACTGGATCTAACAGGACAATGGTGCTACTATATTTCCAGCAGGATGTAGTCCAGAGAATGGAAATGCGTTGTGTCGCCGTTTTATTTGCGCCAATGGCCCGACACATCCGTCTTCGGCGGGATGGGGATTCGGATGACGAAACTGTTTTACTAACCATTCACCACAGAAGCCGACAAGCAATAAGCAGTTACAGTCAGTAAAATAGTGAAATCTTACCTCTAGCATAGAGTTCCCTGCAGTCTGTAGAAACTGAAATATGAAAGTATACAATTGGAGAGAAATGAACATGCAGTTGAGTATTGTTATTGTAATAGATGAGATGTAAGATGAACTAATAGATGTCTGACATCGATGACATGGATTGGGATGGCAGCAGGCTCAGATACATATAGATAAACAAGTAGTGATAACAGTAATAAGAGTAATATTAATGACATCGTTAGCTGTAGCATTGGGAGTGATAACAGTAGTGAGAGTAATATTAATGACATAGTTAGCTGTAGCATTGGGAGTGACAGTTGTATTTTTTAGGGAGGACATCTGTTGTGTTATTAGGGATAATATTTGTTGTATTATTAGGAGTGACCAGTTGTATTATTAGGGATAATATCTATTGTATTATTAGGAGTGACCAGTTGTATTATTAGGGATAATATATGTTGTATTATTAGGGATAATATCTGTCGTATTATTAATGATAATATCTATTGTATTATTAGGGATAATATCTGTTGTATTATTAGGGATAATATCTGTTGTATTATTATGGATAATATCTGTTGTATTACTAGAAGTGACATCAGTTGTATTATTAGGTGTCATATTAATTGCATTACTAGGAGTGAAATTATTTGTATTATCAGGAGTGACATTATTTTATGAGTGACAATAATTGTATTATTAGAGATAAATATTATTAGGGACACGAAATATTATTCGAACCCCCCCCCCCCCCAAAAAAAATAATAATAAAAAAATAAAAAAAATAATTAATGGCTATTGATCCAAATACCAAAATGTTTTTTCCTACATTTAATGTGACTCTTCTTACGAAAATATCCAATGGCACAAAGAACGAATCATTTTATTACCTACGCCACACTGCGTTCCCCTCTTGACCTGTATATTACAGGAACTAAAACATGGTTGAAAATAAGATGCGGTTAAATTGGGGTCTACAGTTGGAGACGCAAGTCATGTAGAAAATGTCTGAAAGGAATGTAAATTAAAACATAATTGGGAACTACTGAATTACTACAGTGAAACATCGGGTTTTCGTTGTCTACGGTTATCGTAATTTTCCTTTTTCGCCGATTTTTTTGCTAGAAATGTGTCTCAGTTTTCGTCAGGAGCCTCGGATTTCGTCGACTCTGAGGCTTGTCCCAGCGCCAAACAACTAGGAAGTGACCCCCAAATAGTGACTTGATACCTAAGAACCTTAGTGAAGGGGATTCCCCTTCCAAACAATAATAACTGCACCACTCAAATCCTCACCGTCTTCCATACGTCAAGAGGATTCTTCAGAAAAGTAAATCTTATGTTAAATGTTTATTTTTTCTTTATATTATTATTTTTATTTTATATTCATTCAATATTAATTTATTATTGTTTCTAGTATTGAACACTATTTATTCTCCATAAAATGTATTTTATTATGTTTTTTTGGAGTGTATAGAACTAAATAATTTGATTTACATGGATGCATGTGAAAATAATTGTATTGTCAGGGCCCGAAAGGAGAGCAAAGAATAGCAACACTGTTTACCTTCCACGTATGTCGAAAAAGGCGACTACGGAGGTTATGGGATGGAGTTTACTGTCCCATCCCATATAGGGTCAGTGACCCAACCCAACATGAAGTCGGATGTGTCAGGCCGAATGGCACAGATATCGCATCAATGCTGTAAACCATGACACAACGCATTCCGTTCTCTGGACTACATCCTGCTAATCTGCAGGAGTTTGAGAACGAACGCAGAAGAAGAATAAGACAAAGAAGAAAATAATTGGCTCGGTTTTCGTCATCTTCGGATTTAGCAGATTGTTCTCTTACTGATTACCTACGGAACCCGAGGTTTCATGATATGGCCAACTTCCTACCAACATATGGCCTACTAGTTAACCTGTGTGATCTACATATATTTATATTTGTGTAGATAATAGATTTTCTGCGTGATCTAAGTTGTTCTACATTTTTGTATGTACTAGACTTTCAGTGGTGTTTACATCTGTCTACATTTCTTTAGATACTGGATTATCTGTGTGGTCTGAGTCTATCTACATTCGTGTAAACGCTTGATTATATGTGTGGTCAACGTCTGTTCAAATTCGTATATATATATATATATATATATATATATATATATATATATATATATATATATATATATATATATATATATAATATATGTGTGGTTACATCTATCTACATCTGTGTAGATTCTAGATTACGTGTATGGCAAACGTTAATCTACATTAGCGTATATGCTACATTACCTGTGTGGACTAAGTATATCTATATGTGTATAGATAAATTATGTGTCTGGTTCTACCTCTAATAAAAGCTACATTTGTACGTCATTGAAACTTGACAGCAGTGACGTAGCATAGACATTTGACTTGAAATCTCCAATTAACTATGGCAACTATTTCATACTAATAAAGTTGTTGTGTTCTAGTCTCTATTGAGGCGGTGTGGTGCTCCCGGAATCAAGAATTGTAATCAAGAATTTCGTACGTAATGTTGTTGTTGTTGTTACTATTTCGCTTAACAAGACGGCTACTTACTGTAAAACATGTTATATTGTGTACAGCAGAAAGTGGTTGATAGATATAAAATATATATATCAGAATTAAGTGACATATTCTGTTCAGAACGTTGTAGTCATCATGGATACTCTGAACGCCTCTCTGTCCTAAGCAAGCAGTTCTTCATTAGCTAGAGACATGTGCATACATTCTTCGATGTAGCTGGTCCATCGTCTTCTTGGTCTTTGTGTTCTTCTCTCAGCTTGCGCTCTGCCCTACAAAATCAGTCTTTCGATACCACCGTGTCGCTTTAAGTGTCTAAAATACTGTAGTTTCCATCTTATGATGGTATTTAGAAGCCAACCTTTATTTAGTTTCAGTAATTTCAAAATATCAATGTTCTTCTTTTTCTCTGTCCATGATATTCGTAGGATCTTTTTGTAGCACTTCATTACAAATGAATTTATTCTTTTGGATATTGTCTTGTTTAAAGTCCGTCTCGCATCAAAATGTTGCCAGTGGGAAACACATTATCTTAAAAGGGATACTTTAGTGTCGTTATTAATAATTTGTCATAGCTTTCTCATTTGTGATGAGTGTTGCAATTGTGAGTCATCTACTAATCTCGATATGCGCAGATGACACAGTCCTCCTTAGTAAGCACTCCGAGAGACTGAAACAGCTAATCACAACAACAAAGAAATACAGAGAGATCCAAAATCTATATCTAAACGCACAGAAAACAAATATTATGACAACAAATTATGACAAATTAACACTAGACGGATTTTGATCTATCCATGACTTTCTTGCTACTTTCCGCTATTGATCTACTGTACTTCTTCAGATGATACGCCATTTTCACAAGATGATACGCCATTTTTGACTGTAGGGCGTCAGGCAATCTATTTTATGTATCTATTTTTATAATCTATAACATATACAGATTAAAAAAATACTATATATATTTTCTAAGAGAAAGAAATATTTATATAGCATCATTGCAAATTTAAAGGTGCATGCTGTAAATTTCTGCGATCTTCTTCTTCTTCTTCAGCGTTCATTCTCAAACTCCCGCTGGATTTCTCTTGTAACAGGACAATGGTCCTACAAGATTTCCAGTTGAATATAGTCCAGAGAATGGAAATGCGTTGTGTTGCCGTTTTATTTGCGCCAATGGCCCAACACATCCGTCTTCGGCGGATTTCTGCGATCTAACAGATAGTTTCTGAGTAAATTACATCCAATTATGTTTAAGATTTACTAATCATACTATAGCATATCATGTTCTCTTATAGATGCTCATTTATACAACGGGTTAATTAAATATAAAGAAAGTTATTTATACAACAAAAGACAATTTATACAACAGATTTCTGAAATCTATGTAGGCGTAAGTTTCTCATCTTATACCATGTTCTCTACACAGATCTATGTTTATTGTATCATGTTCTCTACACATCTATGTTTATTGTATGATGTTCTCTACACATCTATGTTTATTGTATCATGTTCTCTACACATCTATGTTTATTGTATGATGTTCTCTACACATCTATGTTTATTGTATCATGTTCTCTACACATCTATGTTTATTGAATCATGTTCTCTACACAGATCTATATTTATTGTATCATGTTCTCTACACGTCTATATTTATTTTAGCATGTTCTCTACACATCTATGTTTATTGTATCATGTTCTTTACATAGATTTGTGTATATAGTACCATGTTATCTACAAAGATATGTGTATTGTACTATGTTCTTTACACAGTTGTATGTTTATTGTACCATGTTCTGTACACAGATGTATGTTTATTGTACCATGTTCTCTACACAGTTGTATGTTTATTGTACCATGTTCTCTACACAGTTGTATGTTTATTGTACCATGTTCTCTACACAGAGCTATGTTTATTGTACCATGTTCTCTACACAGAGCTATGTTTATTGTACCATGTTCTCTACACAGAATTATGATTATTGAAGAATGTTTGCTAGATTATGCAACATGTTCTTCTGTTTTTCCATTATCAGGGAGACTTAAGAGAATTAAAATTAGAATAAATAATCACTGATGAAAAATTATTTTTCAATATTGATTCCCTCATATTAATCTGTTTGTTGTGACCACATCGTTTTGAAACATCGTTGCGTTATGAACATGTAGCCACGGAAAATGTGTATGTAATTCATGTTATATTGTAAGCATAACTGCATAACTATTTACTGTTCAGGTTTTTTTATTTCACATTGCGATTTATGATGGCAATTATGTTTCTCAGAAATAAGTTTCGCGAAAGAGGTGATCCTAACAAGACCACGTAACTTGTCTCATATGTTTCCTACGCTTAATTTCCAATTCCAATAGCTATTTCTATCTCTTGTTCAATTTCCCAGACGTAATTTCCGTTCTATAGCTACGTCAAAACACAGTAAGTGTGACTTTCGGAGAAATACATGAAAATGAAAAGTCCAGGGATAGGAAATACTCGTACAGATAAATATGGAGACGGAAGGATTGTGGAAGTTTTAGTTTGTCTTATTTCCATCAGGGATTTTTGTATAGCAAACCGATTCAAAGGGCCGTTCTAATTACGGGAATACAAGATACAGGAACTGCCACAATGAATAGGACTATTTTCTCTCTGGGGCGGGGGATAGAGAGATATAAAGAGAGCAAAGAGGGAATATGGGCACATATTTGCATAGCAAACCTTGGAAACATATATTATAACTTGCGGCAACACAACGCTCTGACATGGAGATCGTGACGTCACAAGATTTATACGCCAAGTTTATATTTTCAAATGATAGAATAGAATTTAAAAAATTCGTTTTCAACGAGTAGACAAGAATAAAATATCGTTTTCAACGGTTAGACTAGAATCAAATGTTCGTTTCCAACAGGTAGACTAGAATAAAAACAATTTCGTTTTCAAAGAATAGACAAGAATCAAATATCTTTTTCAACGGGTAAACTAGAATCAATTGTCCGTTTGAACTGGTAGACTAGAATCAAATGCTGTTTTGAACTGGTTGAATAAAATCAATTGTCGTTTTCAACATTTAGACTAGAGTCAAATGAGAAGGTGAATTAAAAAAAAATCTGTTCCATGCATGATACCTTTTCTGATTATTTAATTTGGCATACTGTTATTGCATTTTCTTGTTAATATTCCATTCCTATTTCTGATATTTTGTAGTAGACTACATAATCCACTGTAGTATTGAAACCTTTCAATTCTATTTTCGTTTGTCACTGTCTTGTTAAGACGTTTGTTTCGAAACGTCGATTAGTACTTTATTGTAGGCTCAGTATCTACTTCATAATAATTAAAAAATATTTACATACAACAACGTTCCGCGCACACTGTGACTCATACTGTTGATGTTGTCATATACCACACTGTGACACGTACTATTGATGTTGTCATATACCACACTGTGACACGTACTGTTGATATTGTCATATACCACACTGTGACTCGTACTGTTGATGTTGTCATATACCACACTGTGACTCGTACTGTTGATGTTGTCATATACCACACTGTGACTCGTACTGTTGATGTTGTCATATACCACACTGTGACTCGTACTGTTGATGTTGTCATATACCACACTGTGACTCGTACTGTTGATGTTGTCACAAACCACACTGTGACACGTACTATTGATGTTGTCACATACCACACTGTGCATAGTATTGTTGCGGTTGTTACATACCATAGTGTACCTGTTGCTGTTGTTGTTATATACAACACTCTACCTGGTATTGTGATGTTGTCATATACTACAGTATACCTGTTATTTTTATTGTATTCATATACCATACTATACCTGGTATTGTGCTGTTGTGATATACCACAGTGTACCTGGTATTACTGCTGTTGTCAATGGGGAAGAAAGCACTTTGAGAAACTGTGCTATACACACAGCGAACTGATGTTTATTTGAATCACTCAACAATGCATAGGCTGTTGCTAAAGTAATATTAGTACAAGAACATGAATAAAATCGTTGTTTTCTTAGTAAACACATTAACGTTCGTTCGACCATCAAGATAACTCTCCATCAATTGATTTTTTTCCAAGAATAAGTCGCAGGAGAGATTGAGATTCAGATAGACTGGTTCAGATGTAAACAACGAATGTGTATTAGGACAATTCAGATATATATGGAGTTGTGACTCAGTAAATACTTGCTTTTTATAAGGCATATTAGAAAGACAGAATGCTTATAAGATAGGAAAGAGAGACATAACATAACAAATTTAACTTTGCTTATTAATACTTTTGTGCTCACGACGAATCGGTATCAGCGGCTTTGTGGTATGATTCTGAGGAGTAGCAAAAGCAGGATTGTCCAAGTTTCGCAATTCACAGAACGACAATCTGGCACGCAGTAGCGATACCGGAAAGAAAGTTGCTGGGAACCCATGGCGACCCCTCTATACATGACTATATTGGATTAGATGTTTAACAATTTATCGCAGTAAAAGGGGATATTGTGTGATCGTCTAATGGGTCGCAATCATAAAGTGTGATCATAGTCAGGTTGTGTGAATTGTTCACTCAAGAGCTTGTGGTTGTATTAAGTTGTTCACTCTTGTAGTTCTGAGATTTTCACTCAAGACCTTGTAGTTCTGTGAGGTTTTTACTCAAGACCTTGTAGTTCTGTGAGTTTTTTACTCAAGACCTTGTAGTTCTGTGAGGTTTTTACTGAAGACCTTGTAGTTCTGTGAGTTTTTTACTCAAGACCTTGTAGTTCTGTGAGGTTTTCACTCAAGACCTTGTAGTTCTGTGAGGTTTTTACTCAAGACCTTGTAGCTCTGTGAGGTTTTCACTCAAATCCTTGACCCCACCAGGCTGCTTACACATCGTATGTTGCATACTCCACGGCCAAACATTTTTCACGTATTTTAATCCTTGTATGTATTCTCACCATCCTTGTATATGTTCTCAACATCCTTTTATGTGTTCTCAGTATCCTTGTATATGTTCTCAGTATCCTTGTATATGTTCTCAGTATCCTTGTATATGTTCTCAACATCCTTGTATATGTTCTCAAAATCCTTGTATGTGTTCTCAACATCCTTGTACGTGTTCTCAACATCCTTGTATGTGTTCTCAACATCCTTGTATGTGTTCTGAACATCCTTGTATGTGTTCTCAGTATCCTTTTATATGTTCTCAACATCATTGTACGTGTTCTCAGTATCTCTGTAAAGTCCTTCATGGTGTTTCCATTTTCCCCTGTGTGTTCCATGTCATTGATCTTCTAACTGTATCTTCTAATAATTTTATGAGCATGTTTCCAATTCATCAGAATTGTTTCTCCTTTTTCTGTGTATCCACGACATCGTGGCATGTTATTCTCCATATCTCCCCAGTTCTTCTGATATCGTCCTGTACAAACGCAGTGATGATTCTACTTAGCATGTAATCGTCTTTAGAACATTTGTTGCCATTTAGTGGATGGATGCAATTTTGTGCTGCCAAATTGTAATTTACTGGATGGAACAAAAATCCGGGTTGTGATTTCTAGCTTGGTACGACGACTTCTTCAGTCGACTCAGTTGTAAATGAGCACCTGGCACATGAGTTAGGGGAGTAAAGACATCAAGGATGGGAACTGGACACCCCACCTAATAGTTGCTTCGGCTTAGTACATGAAGAGTTATGTTCATCCCCAACGGCAGGTTGCTGCCATGGGGCATACCTTTACCGTAGTGGATGGATAGCAACAACAACTAGAACATAGTTATATTAGTTATATTAGTTATATTAGTTATATTAGTTATATTAGTTATATTAGTTATATTAGTTATATTAGTTATATTAGTTATATTAGTTATATTAGTTATATTAGTTATATTAGTTATATTAGTTATATTAGTTATATTAGTTATTTTAGTTATATTAGTTATATTAGTTATATTAGTTATATTAGTTATATTAGTTATATTAGTTATATTAGTTATATTAGTTATATTAGTTATATTAGTTATATTAGTTATATTAGTTATATTAGTTATATTAGTTATATTAGTTATATTAATTATATTAACCGAATTATTGGTACATAATAGTATTCATAATCTAATTCTCTCTGTCACTTATTGAAATAAATAATAGGTAAAACTGCTGTAAAACTGTATTACAAAAGTACTTACGTAGAAAACCAGTTTTGTCATAGTTTTAAGACAAATAGCACACTATCGGACTATGTGGTATATGGAACGATATCATACGCATAACAATATAAAAGACATTTTCAATGTTTCAATCTTAAGGTATTTATCAAGGATATACACAATAAACAGTGAAAAAACAATAAAACAGCGATAACGATTGATGAGGATAAGCATTAGGAGATGTAAAGACATCAAGGAAGGGTACTGGACACACCACCTAATAGTTGCTGCGGCTTAGTACATAACCGTCAGGCTCTATCACTGAGACCAAGTTACTGAAGCTCAAGATTGGAATTCAGTTGCAAGCAGTTGTTGAGTAGACTGTTCAAAAAGCGTTAACATACTAATAAACATAAATATTTCTTACATATGCCTTCAGCCATAAATGCTGGCTTGATCTCTAAGTTAAAAAAAGCACCAACAACATATATATTTACTGCAGGAGTGTGACACATAACTCCCTTGACAATACAGTATTGTAGGTGCATTGACAATCACTTTTCTAAAAGTGATGCGATTACATCTTCCCATCGATTTTCATGGGCACTTTTCGTATTCTGTGCGCCGTTAGCCAATGAAACTCACAGGAAACGTAATATTGTGTTTCATGAGAAGAATGATTCTCTGTTGAAGAGGCAGGAATCAAATGGGAAAGCCAGATTTACAATGAAGAAAAATTTTCTTCATCTTTTGAAAATTTTCTCTCCTGGTTGCTAGGCATAGCTTCTGAATGGTTGACCACAAGGCCTTCCTATCTCCTTGACATAACTATGTGAAGCTAGACGTATGTAACAGTATTGGATGCTTTCAAGTCTCTCTTATATACATCCTAGAATCTATGTTTAGACATATGTAACAACCATGTATAACAGGAATTGTACCATGCATCCGAAACTACAAAACATGGTGATTGTACCAAAGCTACACTTCATTTTCTGATTCGTTACATGACATTGTACACCAGTTCATGGATATGTATAGAGCAGGTTATTTTGGATCGTTGTAGCTTCCCCATAACGTGTTTTGTTGACATGCGACAGTGGTTCAGATTGCCAGTATGTAAACAACGTGGCTGAAACTGTCTTGTAGGATGTGTCCTGGTCTATATTATTGCTCAACATATGCCGACCGTAAAATCACTGTTGCAAATTCATTGTGTGCCTTTATAAAGAAGTATCTCGTCTCAGAGGAAACATCGTGATTATTCGTATATGTTCAATTTGTTGTTGTCTTGTACATGTTTATAGTTTCCGTTTAGTTATCTCAACTCTATTCTCGAAATATAACTGCGAACTATACAAGTAATGAAGCTTAATATGCCCCACCTATTTATGTCAAATGTATACCTTCTCAATTCTGTCATCATCATCATTAAACCCATAGCTCCTCAGTGTAGTGATGCCAGAATGGAATCATCAACAAAAAAAACAACACATTTCCATGCCTCTGCTTTCTCAGGCCTTATTTGTGTGTGGAGAACCTTAATCCTGTTAGATATTTAATATTATCATAGTCGATACTGTCCTTTGTCACTATCTTCTTCTTTGTCCTCAACTGTCACTTTTTACAATGGTTTTGGAAAGGAAATCAAGCGTCATCATATGGCCAAACCAACACGTTTGCCAGGTTTCACTACTACCATAAGATATTCTTGTTTACCTGCAAGCGTTTTTATTTTGTTTCTCACGTATACATTGGTTTGAAGAGACAACAATTCTGACAATATTTGACCACTTCTCTCTAAAATCGGCGGAAATATAGCACCTGAGCCTAGAAGCATTTGGCGCTACTCTAGAAAAAAATGGAGTAACTATAAAATTGGAGAACAAGAAACAGATGATACTATTCTAGGAACAATAGAGGAACTTTATCATATGAGACAAGAAACAGAGGCCACTTCTTTAGTAACACTGGATGTACTATAACTGGGAACAAGAAACAGATGCCACAAAGTTAGAGGCAATTGATGAACTAGGACATTTGAAAGAAGAAACAGATGACAATACTCTAGGAACAGTGGAGAAATATGACATTGGGGAAAGAAACTACTCTAGCTAAAATGGAAGTACTATGATATTGGAGACAAGCAATAAAAGATACTAATGTAGGAACAATAGAGGAACTAAGGCATTGGAGACAAGCAAAAAATGTCACCTACACTAGAAACAACAGAGGAATTATGACATTGGGTAACAAGGAACAGATGACACGGCTATGAGTAATAGACAAACACAATACAAAATCGTCAGTTAAATGTAATCTACGTTTTCTGCACCAATAGCAACCCGGATCCTTTATTTCTCCCTTCCAGTTCATCATGGTATTGATTTGTCGACGCTGCTAATCATTTTCATACTAGCTCTGTCAGTAATCTTCACTTCCTTACAATATAATATAGATTACCTAATTCTAATTATATGACTGGAGAGTAGATCGTACCGGAATGTAACCCCACTAATTATTTTGCAGAAACACATGCACCCTCTATTGAACAACGCAGACCTCTCTAAGGTTCGAAAAACACAACTATTAATCATGCATTAACTATAGCTCATGTGATGTTAGCAGACAACAAATGGCGATAAGCAATATGGATCACTTAAAAAGTAAGTATGAGAAAAGGCAATCTTCACAGCTCAATTAGAACATCTAAAAACACAATAACAAAACAGCCTTCTATTGATCATACGCTAAACAAACTATATTAGGATTCCGTCAGAGATAACATCTTCGAAAATCTAAAATATTTCAGCAAATTTATTAAAGAAAAATTTGCCTCATTCACAAATTGATTAAAGAAATATTTGCCCCATTCACAAATAGAGCAGCATGTTCGCGAACAATTTTCTAATCACGATTTGGTTACTTGATTTGGGAACTGCCCTTGCTAACGCACATTATGGTTTGCTTGCTATTCAGCTGGTACTACGTATTCAGAGGCATTCGTGGTCGCGATGTCTGGTGAATAGGCAGAAACATAATGATATAAGTAATAATTAGGCACTTACCATACTGAGACGTACCCCAATGCGACGGGTATAATCATACACTGATAGAATGGTAGAAGTCATGTTTATTAAATGTATAGATAATGCTCTAAAGTACATCGTCAAAACCGAACTAAGAAAGAGTGCTCTCCTTCCTATCAATAATGTTCTGAAAAGCAAAGATGGACGCATGTAGAGCGAGTTTACAAATACGAAACACACAACTGTTGAATAAAACAGAAGTGTCAGTGTACGTTAGAATATGAGTATAATCTTCCTGGGAACTGTTCAGATGTTAAACGTTCTCTTCCACAATTTAAATAATACAAATTGGATAATTAATTATCTTTTCTGTTATAGATCAACGGGGTAATAATATTTAATGTTATGGAACAATGTCTTGCTAAGTTTGTGTTATAGAACAATGTCTTACTAAGTTTGTGTTATAGAACAATGTCTTACTAATATGTATTATAGAACAATGACGTGCCAAGTTTTTTAGTTTTTTATAGAACAATGTCTTACTAAGTTTGTGTTATGGAACAATATCTTACTAATATTTATTATAGAACAATGTCTTTCTAAGTTTGTGTTATAGAAGAATGTCTTACTAAGTTTGTGTTATAGAACAATGTCTTACTAAGTGTGTGTTATGGAATAATATCTTGCTTAGTTTGTGTTATGGAATAATATCTTGCTTAGTTTGTGTTATGGAATAATATCTTGCTTAGTTTGTGTTATGGAATAATATCTTGCTTAGTTTGTGTTATGGAATAATATCTTGCTTAGTTTGTGTTATGGAATAATATCTTGCTTAGTTTGTGTTATGGAATAATATCTTGCTTAGTTTGTGTTATGGGATAATATCTTGCTTAGTTTGTGTTATGGAATAATATCTTGCTTAGTTTGTGTTATGGAATAATATCTTGCTTAGTTTGTGTTATGGAATAATATCTTGCTTAGTTTGTGTTATGGAATAATATCTTGCTTAGTTTGTGTTATGGAATAATATCTTGCTTAGTTTGTGTTATGGAATAATATCTTGCTTAGTTTGTGTTATGGAATAATATCTTGCTTAGTTTGTGTTATGGAATAATATATTGCTTAGTTTGTGTTATGGAATAATATCTTGCTTAGTTTGTGTTATGGAATAATATCTTGCTTAGTTTGTGTTATGGAATAATATCTTGCTTAGTTTGTGTTATGGAATAATATCTTGCTTAGTTTGTGTTATGGATACACATCTTACTTAATTGTGTTGTGGATCAGCGCCTTACCAAGTTAGTTACTCTCAAGTTCTCAGAGGCCTAGCCAGACTGCCTTAAATCGACTTTCTAATGCTACTGTCAGCAAGTACTCCTTAGCAAATTCGCAATTTCTCGGTCATCTACGAGCGTGAGCTCTCGTACTCATTAGTTGCTTGTCGGGCCCATCACGGAATGCATTTTATTTTCTAGCCAGATTTCTGTTAGTGAATGAACTAGACATGTGTCGCGTGGTCGGTTGGTGGATCAGATACGACATGTGTAGCTCGGTGAGTAATATAGAAATGTGTCGTTTGGTGCGCTGATAAGTGAGATAGACATGCGTCGGCTGGTGAGTGAGCTAGACATGTGTCGGCTGGTAAGTGAGCTAGACATGCGTCGGCTGGTACATAAGCTAGACATGTGTCGGCTGGTACATAAGCTAGACATGTGTCGGCTGGTACATAAGCTAGACATGTGTCGGCTGGTACATAAGCTAGACATGTGTCGGCTGGTACATAAGCTAGACATGTGTCGGCTGGTACATAAGCTAGACATGTGTTGGTTGGTACATAAGCTAGACATGTGTCGGCTGGTACATAAGCTAGACATGTGTCGGCTGGTACATAAGCTAGACATGTGTCGGCTGGTACATAAGCTAGACATGTGTCGGCTGGTGAGTGAGCTAGACATGTGTCGGCTGGTACATAAGCTAGACATGTGTCGGCTGGTACATAAGCTAGACATGTGTCGGCTGGTACATAAGCTAGACATGTGTCGGCTGGTACATAAGCTAGACATGTGTCGGCTGGTGAGTGAGCTAGACATGTGTCGGCTGGTACATAAGCTAGACATGTGTTGGTTGGTACATAAGCTAGACATGTGTCGGCTGGTACATAAGCTAGACATGTGTTGGTTGGTACATAAGCTAGACATGTGTCGGCTGGTACATAAGCTAGACATGTGCCCTTTGGTCGGCTGGTGAATGAGACCTACTTGTACCATCATAATCATACGCATAGCTACTCAAGATGCAGACCTGTGTTACCTTCCGTGTGCCTACCCTTTCAAATGTGTTAGTCACGCCATAATCTCGATGGTCATGCTACTCGTATTAACATCAAAGGCCCCACTCAGATCCCTGATCGATTTACCTGCGAACGGAGCTGCAAGGCCCAATCACTGCGAACATCTCTAATCACAGATCCATCAGTTTGTATAACCACATCTCCTTCTTTGGCATTCTCACTGACCAAATTCTGCATCTCTTGCTCCACATTCGTAGGACACCATTATCTGTATTACCTGCTAAGTGTTATTATTACTCTCAAACAAGTTTATAAATCTGTGGGTGCACCTATCTATTCCGCACCTGCTGTTACATCGTGCAATCTGCACACGCTTTGTATGACATACTCAGCACGTCCCATTCACGATTTACCTCTCTTAAGTCAGCTACCTTTAACTTTCTGTAGTTCAGAATGGAATGTATGTTCCTAATCTGCATGTATCTGAAAGTATGTCAGTGCACGCAGTACTGTAATCTGTGCTCTGCCGTAGTGCAGTAGAGTTGGGACCGCATAGCTCTTGTCTATGTGTTTCGTGTGCCCCCAAGAATAATGCACATTGCTGCATTCTGCATTATATCCAGTCTTTCTTTCTAAGTTCGGCTAAGAGTCAGAATTGCCAGTGCATATTCCACCATAGACACCACCAAACCCTGATGTACACAAAAATAACAACCTCCGCTGACACAGCGCAACAACCATAACCTTCATTGCTGCTAAGTCTTTTCCTGTCCTTATGATAACGTGGTAAACATGTTCCCTGTAAGTCAGACTTCTGTTAAAAAATACATCTAGGTGTCTCATTGTGCCGGTTCTATCTAACCTGTTCGCGGCCAACGAAACATATTTCATATGTGTCTTTATCATGTGATTTGTTCAAGGAAGACCTCAAGGAGATTTTCCACTGATCCTGTAGTTCAACGACACACTCCTCTAGATTTATGCCCTGCATAAACACCAAGATGTCATCGACGTACGACATCGTTCTGCCAACACCTGTGATTTGATTGCTAGTGACGTGTAATGTGTATACATTGAAAAGCACAGGAGATAGAGGCGATCCCTGTTGCAGACCAGGGCTAATAACCGTTGGTGCCAATGCTCAGTTATCACAAGAACTACTATCATGTGCAGCGTCGCACCAACCGCATGACAAGCGATTTAACAGTTAGTCCAACAATACATCCTAGGACTCCGTATTGTAAGCATCATCATCATGACCTAATGCGATTGTACATGTCTCCATATGCGAACCGAACCCCTCAAAAACATCGTGTGCAAAGATGGCTGCATTCTGCCATATCTTCTTTCCTGGGTAATATCCACCTATAACGTTGGTAAACACTTATTTCTCTCAAGATGACGCGCTATCTTCCAGGCCTGAATTTTTTCCAAAAGCTTGCCGATTGTATTCTGCATTGTTATATTCTATAACCTTGTACCCTGGTGTGATCCTTGCCAGGTTTGGGTAGTGAGACTAAATAGCCATGCAACCAGTCTTCTTTCACTGTGCCCTTTAAAAAGCTGTTATTGAACATGTCCGCCAACTCTTCCAACTTCTCATCCGGTCTTCCAATGTATCGAAGCCTTTCAGTGAGGTCTTTAAATAGTCTGTGTATCGCTTCTTGTGGCAACATTGAGATCGTATACCCTTCTGCGATTCATAATAACATAGTGTCTTTGGTAGGCGATGATGTGGTATATGTACCACATGGCATGCCCAACGAATCTGTGATTGCAAGAGAGAAGTGTCAATGCTGCCCGGTAACATGTTGCATCACATTACAATGTATAATTCAGATATATGAATAGGTCAGAGAATCCAGTTCTTGTCCAAAAACACCATGCCCAAAACATATTTGAATCGGTTAGAGAAAAATGCAAATCTTGTCCAAAAACACTATTCACAAAACATATTTGAATCGGTCAGAGAATGCAGTTATTGTCCTCCACAAACACCATGCACACAATATATTTTTGTAAAAAAAAATTAAAAAATAAGAAAAATTCAGCTGCAAATTGTGAAAGAGGTGATGTTGTTCCTTGAGGGCTATCATAGAGGGTAGTGATATTAAAATAATAATAGCGATCACGAGGGACAGTGTATGCTTGACGTGATTACGCATATTAGAAAACAGATGAGTTTCAATCATCCAAAATTAATTAAACATCCAGAATAAATGACAGTCGTTAACGGCTACTCTCTTTCTGTATTCTGTTGTATAGACTATATTTCTATAGCAATATTTGTTCCAGTTAGCTCCACTGAGTATGATTGTAACGTGGCAAGTTATCTACATTTGGATTTATTTCTGACACACAAATAATATCATTAACAATGTACGCATTCTGTAGCACCCACGAGAGTTGCATAATTGGACGTCATTCTTGTGTGTCATGAAATCATACATGTAATTATTTTTAAGTTCATTAAATTGTTTTTCTGGACGTGACTTTTCAGCTGACACACACACGCGCACACAAACATATATATATAAAGTGGCATATTCTATCCAGAACGTTGTCTTCGTCGTAGATACCCTGATCGTCTCTCTGTCCCGGGCGAGCAGGCCAGCATTGGCCAGAGACATGTTTATACATTCTTCGATTTTGCTGGTCCATAGGCTTCCTGGTCTTCCTCTTCTTCTCTTGCATGACGCTCTGCTTCCATAATCAGCACTTCAATGCCATCATATCTATGTATGTGTCCAAAATACTGTTGCGTCCTTCTATGACTGTATTCAGAAGTCACCCTTCATTTTCTTTTAGAAATTTTTAAATTACTATGTTCTTATTGTTTTCTGTCAATGATATTAGTAGGATCTTTCTGCAGATTTCAAATGAAGTTATTCTCTGGATATTGCCTTTTTCAGTCCAAGTCTCTCATCTGTATGTTGTCTCTGGGAAAACACATGATTGATTATGCGTTCATCGTAAAAGGGTTTTTTTTTTTGGTCATTATTACTACTTTGCCATAGCTTTCTCATTCGTGCTAGTTTGAGTGTTGGAATTGCGAGTCTTCTTCTGATCTCAATCACACAATCCCCAGAATTGTTTATATTTGCTCTCAGATATTCTAATGTGTTTGCATATTCCAGTTCTATGTTGTCTATGTTGATTATTTGTGTCAACTTTGTTGTGTCTGGTGTCATAATTTCTGTTTATATGCGATTAGATGTTACATTCGACTCATATATATATATATATAAACTCTATATATATATATATATATGAAGCACATTAAAACGACATACTGTTATATATACTGATACCGTGCGTCGTAAGGTCGAGATAGAATTGTTGCAGGCATGAATTAATGCCCACGGCACCCATTGATTCTGACTTCTTGCAAAACACATTTCAATTGATGTTTCATTTCCAACAGTTTTTTTTATTTCCAACAGTTATAGGCTGTAAATGTGTAATTATATTTTTGTTGTTGCATTTTTTTCTTGTTAATGAGTGTAGGAATTTTCCTTTTTAAAGGTAGTGGAAATAATGTATACGCTTTGTATTATTAAATATTCGTTATGAAAAGTTCCGTTTAGACAAGAAAAAGAAAATAAGTACATTTTCCTGATATACAATGGCTATCTTGTTGTTGCTCTTCCGCATGTGTTTTCAAGCCTCTTACATATTATCAGTTTGTAGTCTTGTTATGTGTTCTATTATGGTATAAAGCTTAGCTGCGATGTCTGCGCCTTTAAACCCGACGCATTAGACTCCGGCATGACGTCTTGTTAACTTTGATTATCTTTTGGAATGGGTCAGGCAACTTCAGTCCAAAACCTCCATAGTCGTATCTTACAACACGCATGGAAGGTAAACATGCAACTTACAACACGCATGGAAGGTAACATGCAACTTACAACATGCATGGAAGGAAACATGCAACTTACAACACGCATGGAACGTAAACATGCAACTTACAACACGCATGGAAGGTAAACATGCAACTTACAACACGCATGGAAGGTAAACATGCAACTTACAACACGCATGGAAGGTAAACATGCAACTTACAACACGCATGGAAGGTAAACATGCAACTTACAACACGCATGGAACGTAAACATGCAACTTACAACACGCATGGAAGGTAAACATGCAACTTTCAACACGCATGGAACGTAAACATGCAACTTACAACACGCATGGAAGGTAAACATGCAACTTACAACACGCATGGAAGGAAACATTGTTGATATTCTGTGCTTACTTTTTTGATCTTGTAACAAGATACATTATGAAACTACTGTGGATACAGGATATAAGTGACATTTTTTAATATGATATTGAATGAGGCAGGGCACTTTGCACAGAACTTGGATGCATACAGTGTGGCAGTGAGGACAGCGTTCTGCAGAGGACGTCCCGTATAGTAGAATACACAGGCGGCAACCATTATATGAAACAGATATCTACACATCAATTGTTATGGTGATATGAACGAGTTTGAGTTTCGAGGCATTTCTCTGATGTACATCGGAGGGAAAGTACTTGACAGAGTACTTTTGAATAGTCTTACATCTCATCTTAATCAAGTATTATTACCCGAAAAGAAATGCAATTTCAGAAAAAGAACATGGAACAACTGATATGGTTTTTTCTGAAAGACAACTTCTAGAGAGAAATATCAAGAATACCACCGTGACATGTGTTCATCATTCATAGATTTAACAAAAGCATTTGACACAGCAAGTATGACACGATTGTGGGATTAACATCATATGGCTAACCACGATTCCTGATACCACTGTCTGTGACAGATCCCTAGCATTAACACTTTTCTGAAGCAGATTCGTTGGACAGGTCTTGTGGTACCGTTACCAGATTACCACCTAACAAGGATACTGCTCTATGGTGAGCTGTGGAGGGGTATGGTGGATAGAAGAAGCGCTGCCAGGACCTTTACTGAAGGCTTTTGAAATAAACCAAGAACCATCTGTAAACGCTGTGAGTGAAATATAGATACATGTCTACAGTACAGTACAGTAACTTCTTGTACATCATTGCGGTAGATTTCCAACTTTCACATTCATATCTCAATGATGGAATCACACTCGCATTAAATAGTCGCAGTTTGATATGTTTACTTGCAATCGTCGATCTCCAAATGATTGAGAGTATGTTAAAGGTGTTGGAGGTGCGAACGATTCGAGTCTTGATTTCTGAGTTGGTATACCCGTCTGCTGTTATCTTGGTTCCCAAATATAAGAAATTTGAAACGTTGTCTAGTATATTATCATATAGTTTAATTTATTCAGTCAGGCCGGTAAAGTTCATGATTTTCGTTTTATGTGTGTTTATTTGAAGACCTATCTGTTGTGCAAAAAGTTTGAGTCACTCTGCTTTTTTCTTGGAGATCTTGGTGTGTTGAACTCAGGAGAGCAATATCATCTGCGAAGGTTAGATTTTCCAGGGTCTTGTTGTTTACCCATTTGATTCATAGCTGTTTTTGATCTGTGAATTTTCTCATCACCCAGTCAATCGCGATGCAAAACAGTAATGGGGACAAAACACAACATTGTTTTACTACCGTTGTTACTGGGAACCTGTTGGAAAAGCCACTTTCTGTTCTTACACAGCAAGCCGTATCGGAGTAAAAAGCGTTTATGATATTGATGTATTTTGTCGGGATACCGTAAAGCGTAAGAATTTTCCAGAGAGATGGTCTGTGAAGACTATCGAAAGCCTTCTGAAAATCTACACAATTGATCATGAGTTTGTATTGTCTTTCTGTAGATTCTTCTATTATTATTCTTAAGGTCTAGATGTGATCTATTGTTGAACGGTTAGGTCTGAAGCCCACTTGTTCTTCTCTGAGAGCCTCATCGATGGAATTTCTTAGTCTTTGTAGTAATATACTGAGAAAGACTTTACCAGTGATGAATAGTAGTGTGATACCTCAGCAATTGTGCAGTCAGACAGATCTCCTTTCTTTGGTAATTTAGCAAAAGAAACATTGACAGTGTTCACAAACCCAGTATTTACATGTGGTAGTATTCGCACAACCAGTATATATTACATGTAGGCGTTATTTGTTTTTTAATTCAATATATTTATTTATCTGTGCGAATGAAGTGTGTTCTGATAGACATCTCATAACTTCCTAGTAAAAAAAAAGTAAAGTAACCCATAGCATTTATTAATGCCTAACTTCCTAGTGCTATCTAACGATGTCATGACTACATTTTAGTCTCAGTAAATTTAAGAGCGATATGTTATTTACTAGTTTAGAAAGTATCTGTATCGAAATCGAAATCGGTACCGCGTATGTTACCATCATAGCTTTTGTTATCGAATCGTAGTATCGAAATCGGTACTGCGTTGGTTACCATCATAGCTTTTGTTATCGAATCGTAGTATCGAAATCGGTACCGCGTATGTTACCATCATAGCTTTTGTTATCGAATCGTAGTATCGAAATCGGTACCGCGGTGGTTACCATCATATCATTGTTTGTCTAATCTTCGGTGCGCGTTTAAGCAGACAAACCATGATATTTATCATCTATGACTGGTGACATCCCGTTAAGCACGCATCGATGAACGCATATTTAGTAGTGATTTTCTAGGCAGCATTTATGGTTGAGTGTAATTGCTTTCCAAATGAATCGGATACCCAATTGTCTGCGGCTGAAATCGACAGGTTGCTTTCGGCACTTTCTTAACATCACAAACGCTATGTCCGTGGACATAATTACCTGTTCGAAGATGCAAATGATAACACTGATGATACACCTGATTTCAAGCGATAACAATACAATACTTTTTTTATTGTCCTTCTATTTTGAATCTAAAGTTGAAGAAATGCATAATAAATGCGTATTTTTACATCTAATCACAGACAACCCCGTACATTATAACTAGTATATATATATATATATATATATATATATATATATATATATATATATATATATATATATATATATATATATATATATATATATATATATATAAGAATGATGAAAATACCATGGACAGCCAAGAAAACTAATGCAGAGGTTCTCATTGATGCTGGCGTAAAAAGATCAATCATATCAAACATTAGAGGCAGGACAGTCAAAGTTTCTAGGGCATGTGCTGAGAAGAACACAGCTTGAACACTTAATAACCACTGGAAAGATCAAAGGGAGAAGAGATAGAGGTCGACAAAGAGAAAAGTTACTAGATGGGCTTGTATCGTGGCACGGTAGAAGCTCACCAACCGAGCTTATTGACAACACAAGAGACAGAGAGTCGTGGAGAAACATGATCGCCTACGCCAGTCGGCATGGCACTTAATCGATATATATATATATATATACCATATACGTCGCATATATCTACAATAAAAGGCACTTGGAAATTATTAAAATCGTTTCACTGTTTCCCAAGTTGTGAACAAACTCATCACACAATGTCGCTGTCTGATCGATAGTTTCTAGAGCATGCAAGACATGATCGATAGTTTCTAGAGCATGCAAGAGATGAGTGGATAATGTTCCAATGAAAAACACATTTTCAATGAGAAAAACTGGAAAATCGTTCAGCAAATTTTTTTATCCTCCATCACCGGGACGCAATCAAGGAGATGACCTAAAACAACAATCATGGGAGCAGGTCTAAAAACTGCATCATGCACTCTGCCATAAACTTTGAGTTAAACGTTCAATTCTTTTCCCAGGACAAGCTAAAAAAGCAGGATTTCAGCGCACTAGGTGCTCCTGAAGTGTCATTGCTAATGAAGATGAAATGTCCACCTCCCCATTTTCCACCTCCACCTCTACCACTCCGCATCAATACTTTAAGTTTTAGAAAGCGAAGACAACTGAAAACGACAGCGAATATATATATATATACACACACACATACACGAGTATATTTTCTGTAGGAGCATACATTAGTAAGATGATTTGAGAATTCTAACTGGTGTGAACTAGCTCGTGGTTTCGATCTTCGAGAAGTTTTATAATGGATTTGATGTTGATGTGGTTCCTATAATAGAGAACAATAGCTGAATAGTATTCACAGAATATACCTGAAATATATCATTTCATTGCAATATATGCAGGTAACAGTAATCTGAGATTAGTATCATTTAGATCATTTAGGTATATATATATATCAGTATATGTGTAACAGTTAGGCGAGATGAGTATCAGTCAAGTATACACAAGCAATTGTAAGGTGAAGTTAGTATCAGTCAGGTATACACAATTAATTGTAAGGTGAAGTTAGTATCAGTCAGGTATACACAATTAATTGTAAGGTGAAGTTAGTATCAGTCAGGTATACACAAGTAATTGTAAGGTGAAGTTAGTATCAGTCAGGTATACACAATTAATTGTAAGGTGAAGTTAGTATCAGTCAGGTATACACAAGTAATTGTAAGGTGAAGTTAGTATCAGTCAGGTATACACAATTAATTGTAAGGTGAAGTTAGTAGTATCAGTCAGGTATACACAAGTAATTGTAAGGTGAAGTTAGTATCAGTCAGGTATACACAAGTAATTGTAAGGTGAAGTTAGTATCAGTCAGGTATACACAATTAATTGTAAGGTGAAGTTAGTAGTATCAGTCAGGTATACACAAGTAATTGTAAGGTGAAGTTAGTATCAGTCAGGTATACACAAGTAATTGTAAGGTGAAGTGAGTATCAGTTAGTGATGTATAGATGGACTTTCCTTAACTGATTTTTATAGTCGGTAACCATGTGCATCTTGAATAGTGTCGCCTTCGGCACTTAGCAGTAGTGATGGGGCCACTTCAGGAATTATCTAGAGCAGTGTTTACCAACGTGGGGTCTACGCCACACAGGCGGGGGGGGGGGGAGATTTTATTCTGTAGGGAGGGGCAATATGCTTGTTGAGAGAGACAATTCACTGCGGAATAATGCAATTTGTGAATATACAAACAATTTTTTACATGTATTTTTACATGTACAGATTAACAACTTCGCAGTAGAGGACAATCGTTACATGTGAAATGAAGTGTATGAGGAAAAGCTGCAATTTTTACTAAACTAGATAAAATAAGAAATGAAGAAATTAGGAAAAGAGTTGGAATAATATCATTATATTGAACATATTGAGAGACATCATGTCAAATGGATCGGTCATCTTATGAGAATGAACCCAAACCAAATACCAATACGAGCATATAACAAAAGAATATACTAGTGTAAAGCGAAAGGTAGATCAAGAAAACGGTGGATAGAAAACATCGTTAGCCTTGAATAAACATGCCTAAATGCAACCACGGGCACACATCTGACCTTGGATCGACAGCTTTAGCTCCCACTACTACGCTTAACGGCAAATGTGAATAAAATAAACCATAATTCACCTGGTGACAGACAATAATCACGTTACATAGGGGAGGGGGGAAGGAGAAGGGCATATACATTTTAGGAAGATATAGCATGACGGTTATATTAAGCAAATAACACTTTATCGAAAACTAAGAGTAATCCCAACGCACGTATATATATATATATATATATATATATATATATATATATATATATATATATACAAACACACTGGTATGTAAGTGGTTATTTTGAAAAGATATATAATAACTGGAGGAAATTAAATTGAAGTATTTTAAAATACATAATGTTATTCTTGATATTGAAAGTAAACTTGAAGAAAGTAGGAGGTTAAAACTTTTCGTTATAGTAACATACGCACGTATGCCAGTATGTGTAGCAACATACGCACGTATGCCGGTATGTGGAGCAACTTACGCACGTATATGTCTAGCTGACAACAGTTGTGAATGTAAGTCGACGTGTTTTGTAGATGTGTATGCCCGCGACAGGATTTCAAAGCCAGAAGGACGACATGGAGCACTTTTGATAACAGTCACACAAAATAATATTACCAAGGCAGCAGGACGACAGGAAACACATGTTGACAGCGGTCACACAGAGTAAGATTACCATGCCAGCAGGGCGACAGGAAACACATGTTGACAGCGGTCACACAGAGTAATATTACCATGCCAGCAGGGCAACAGGAAACACATGTTGACAGCGGTCACACAGAGTAAGATTACCATGCCAGCAGGGCGACAGGGAACACATGTTGACAGCGGTCATACAGAGTAAGATTATTAATGTGAGTGAAAGAAGTCGATGTGGATAAAGAAAAGATTACCATGACATATTTCATTCAATGTGTGACTCAAAATTTATGAAACAATGTGTGAATATCTGTGTAAATCAATGTGCGTATCATTGCATGAGGCGGTGTATGGATAAATGGCTAAATTAATTTTTTAATTAATGTATTTACTAATGTATGATTCGCTGCGCCATCCAATGTGTGAATCAATGTGTCCGTCCAATGTATGAATCAATGATTTACTCAATGCGTTAACAACATATGACTAAATGTGTGATTTAATGTGGCATTCAACGTGTAAGTTAATGTGTTAATCAATGTATGGCTCTATCTGCCAATCAATATGTGACTCAATGTGTGACTCAATATGTGACTCAATGTGTAAATCACTGTGTGATTAAATACATAATAATAAATTTGTGAATCAATCTGTGATTTAATGTGTGACAATGTGTGAACAAATATGTGATTGAATGTGTGACTCACTATGTGAGTCAATGTGTGAATCTATGTATGAATCAATGTTTGAAGGAAGGTGTTATTCAATATGGGAATCAATGTGTGAATCTATGTATGAATCAATGTTTGAAGGAAGGTGTTATTCAATATGGGAATCAATGAGTGAATCTATGTATGAATCAATGTATGAAGGAAGGTGTTATTCAATATGGGAATCAATGTGTGAAGGAAGGTGTTATTCAATATGGGAATCAATGTGTGAAACAATGTATGAATCAATGTATGAAGGAAGGTGTTATTCAATATGGAAATCAATATGTGAATCTATGTGGTAATCACTCTGTGCTGAATTCGAAAAAAAAGAAACACGTGGAAATCTAATGACATTAATATCAGAACTGGATGTGTACCTGGAAATAGTTCTATTTCTACACATTCATATTCAGATGTTTACATTTTCATATTCTTCTATTTCTACTAAGCCTCTTGTTAAATATATATTTTATTAATGCTGGTTCTCAAAACGTATTATTCTTGGTTTCTTTCAATATGTGTTGTACCCTTAACTTTATCAAGTGATATTATTGTAAACGTAGATTATGTGTTCCTTCTGATGAAGACAAATTTAAAGAAAATAATTTATTTCAGCCTTATCTCCTGTTTTGTGAATAGGCTATACAACGCTAGGAAAGACAAAACATACCACATAACAAACGCGCAAGTATCACCATCATCAGGTGCCATGCCGGCTGGCGTAGGCTCCACAGCTCTCGTTCCACAGTATTATGTATCACGGTTATTGTTGTTTCCTTGCTGTGCCAGGCTGTCAAACTGTCTAATATTTTCTCACGTTGTCGCCCTCTGTCTCTGTTGTCTTTAATTTTGCCTGTTGTGACTATGTTCTCTAAACCTGCCTGTCTCATGAAGTAGTCAAAAAAAGAAGATTGCCTTTTTCTTATATTGTTGATTAAGGTCCGTTTCGCATTTGACTCTTTCAACACCTCTACATTAGTTTTTCTGGCAGTCTATGGTATTCTCAGCATTCTTTTGTAGAACCACATCTCTGTTGCTTCTAATTTCCCACTTTTCAGTTTGTTTATTGTCCAAGACTCGCACCCATATGTTAGTATATGGGTTATATAGCACTGCAGAACTCTCTCACTGCGCAAGTATACATACCGTATTTATGAAAGTGAGAAGACAATAACTATTATCATAGCGATTACTAAGAAATACGGTAATATAATAACTCAAAAGTACATATGACGAATTGCAGAAAAATTAAGTTAATTTGTCGACAAAATAAATAATAGCACATAATAGATAACAGCAAGCACAATGAGATATATTTTGATAAAGTTTCAGTGCGAGTAAATAGAACGACGATGTGTGTAGAAATATGCGGCATGTAATAACAGAAAATGTAGAACAAAATATGGAAAAGCAAATATGAGTTCTGGGATAAAATATCACTCACTCACCGGATTATAGATATATGTAGGATACAGGTCATCGTAATAGAGTGCCAGTACAGGAGAGCTAAAATGAACACTGTCTGAGCTTTCATTCATTTCCTAAATGTATTCCTTAGCAGTGTGTATTCTTTGAAGCTTTGTATTCACAATTTCATCTAAATGTAAATTTGAGGCGCTTCACTCACAATCTCTACTAAATATATATTTTAAGCACTTTACTCACAACCTCGACTAAATATATATTTGAAGCGCTCTACTTACAATCTGTTAAATATATATCTGATGCGCTGTACTCACAATATATACTAAATATTAAAAAAAATAGTTTTCCAGTTCTAGAAACATTAGGTTGTATAATAGTGGAACTTGTAACTTCGTAGGCACTTATACTTCATGCAAGTATCAAAACAAGTTATCTAACAAAACAGATGATAACATTAAATGTATTGATAATTTACGCTAACTCAGGTTACATCTTCTTTGAAATGAAAGCCTCAAAGCGGCTTAAAATAGTTTAATTCTAAGCTGGTTACTTCATGTGTACTCCGCCTATCTCAACGAAATATCACGCCGCCTTCTGAGAGTACCATTCATGGCACGTAACTCCGTAGCCTCAAGAGATCATATGGGCCTCCAAAAAAAATTGTAAGCAGGACGTTGCATGTGTGATTCGAACCTGCGACCTCTTGAGCACAGAGTGAGCTGGTAGCCGCCATGCAACCATAACACATAAGTTAACTAAGTTAACTACACTTACATTCTTACAGTATTGCCTATTCTACACTATGCGTAGTCGTATGTCAATTTACTCCAGACATATGATGTACCAACAATGAAAATAAATATTATTGAAATAAATTCCTTCTTAAAACAGTGTGAATGTTTCAATATATATTTATGTTTGATAATTTTATTCCTTGTATTAGAATCATTTCTTGTCACATGAGGGTCTGTGACTAAAACAGTGTTTCGACCCGTGTGACTCTGTGTCGTAGTGGAACCTAGACTTATGAATAATTGATTAAACTGTAAATTTATTCAAAATTGAAAGTAAATTCATCAAACAGGATTAGTAATAAATAATACTTTGGTACAACCGTAGTTATTAAATGTTAACAATTTAAGATAATTAACGTCATCGTCATAGTCCTGTATTAGAATTACACACCGTAGATAAATAACCCAACATATTTACAAAACGTATTAGTTAGTCGTCCTGCATGCAGTAACACACTCATAGTTGCATGCTACAACACACTACTATCTTCATGCAATAACACACTAGTATCTGGGAATGAAGTCTAGTGACGGAAGAAAGGCAATATAAATATCATCCATTTTAATATAAGCCCCCCCCCCCACACACACCCACAACGCACAAGGCATAAGAATTTCTAATATTGTATACATCTGCATTACTTACTCAAAGTGACAAGTAGTGATACGAGAAGGTGCGGATGTAATTTAACATGAGAGAGAGGGTATATAACAGATAGTAAACAAGGGACATAAAGTAATGCAGTTGTTTAGATATAGAGAGCTGGTGTACATGGATATAATATATCGTTGGTGGATTTAGAATATTAACATGGCTGAATGTGTGTACAAATACAAGTCATATTACAGGATTGACATCAAAAGTCTTGTTCAGTGAGAGAAAGGCTCCACTTATTCATGGACACGAAATCTGATTACAGGCCATCACAATATAATAATAGCGTGAAGAGATTTGCTGTAAGACTTTTGTTGAATGTAGGCCAATCTCAACAAGTATCAGATATGGTAGTGTTGTTATCACCTTTCAAATAGACATCCGTTCTAATATACTTTTTTTACTAGTCATATTATTTGATATATATCAATGATTTATTCTTAGTCTTGAGTGTACTACATGTCTATACATGGCTGAGTGTACTACATGTCTATACATGGCTGAGTGTAATACATGTCTATACATGGCTGAGTGTACTACATGTCTATACATGGCTGAGTGTACTACATGTCTATACATGGCTGAGTGTAGTATATATCTGTGCATGAATATTTGAAACATTATCGCTAACAAATTGCATTCTGGCTAGTTACTGCTAATTCTTCACCAATGTGTGTTATCAATATTGATTTGTGTGTTGTTATTACTTTTTGTATTTGAAATCAAGCAACGACTCAATATTAGACTAATATCGGCATGTGAGACTGTTTGTCAATACTAACGTAGACATAGGAAACTATTCATCTATGCTAATAATGACATTTGAAACTATTCATCTATGCTAATATGGACATGTTGTTATTGTCGTCGATATTGTTGTTGTTACAGTACACATCTTAGATAGATTACATCACCAGAAGACAGAAAGAAATGAAATATATCACAGACGCATTGGCCAGACCAGACATACACATACATACCAACCATAGATCCGTCATACTGAGCGGAAAAAATACACCAAACAATAACAGCACCACAGAAGAAGGTAAGAAGAGAAGACAAGGAACTTATTCTAAATATGAAAAAAATAGAAGAAGAGACAGTTCAAAGTGCACTATTACAAGAGATGTCTAAGTGCAATTTTTTTACTACCTGAACGAACTGATAGCCTAGAGACAGAATGGGAGACATTCAAAGCACATATGATTAAAAATCTTAAAGATATGTGGTGAAACCAGAACAAAACTGGAAAATGAGACATCGTGATGGAGCGAAGAAGTACTATGCTAAAATATACCATATCTGTATAAAATATCTCGCAGAACATTATTACTAGGTATTTTTAATTTTTTAAATTCTGGATGATAGGTTTACTGCACTACCACATGACATGTATGATGCTAACATACAAGTACAGATATGATAGTTTTACTGCACTACCACATGACATGTATGATGCTAACATACAAGTACAGATATGACGGTCTCTGTTTGAAACATGCTTTTGTATGATTAAGGATTAAGTTTTTTTCAATGAGGAAGACCTCGTGGTTCAGTTCTTGTAATTGTTAACAATAACACTTGCCAAATGCAGAAATTATGAGACCAATATGCCCTGTTCACGTGCCACTATATATGTCATGTACATTCCATATGCCACGTGACATACGTTACACGATACAGCGTTGGCTCAAGTTGTTTCTATTACAAATGTATAAAGAATGTACTAATCGTCTATTTCAGACATGATGTTGACCACATGACATATTGCCCTGCCGTTGGTCAGTGAAAAATATCTGTCTAATACAGTATTTCGCTATAATCATCAGACGTAAATAGCGGACACCTTGTTTATGTTTTATCTTCATGACAAATATCATAAAAATTAATCAACGCATGTTTTATCTTCATGACAAATATCATAGAAATTAATCAACCCATGTTTTATCTTCATGACAAAAATCATAGAAATTAATCAACCCATGTTTTATTTTCACTCTACATCAGAAACGCATGCCTAATTTTGCTTTTCAAAGAATTCAAACTTACTCCATGTATCAAGTACATTTATTTTTCAAACGCATGTGAAATCAAAAAGACACAATAATACCATTTAAATATGTTAACAAATATGCCATAGAGACAAAGAATGATCGATTTCTATGCTATTTCTATGCTTAATAAATAATATGTGTCCGCAGAACATGCTTTCCAGTAATTGTGTTGGTTGTTTTATTTTTGTAATCCAGTGGCGAATCTTTGTTAATGTAATGGTGGGTCGTAATTGATTACTACCACATATGCATATAATAAAAAAGGTTATATCCCATATATTGGGCTTACCTTCTTCTTTTTCGTTTGATATTTCCCTTGGTTATGTTTTTCAGACAACATGTATTTATTTATTGATTTAAATATTATTTTTAGGACTGTTGTTAGGAGAGTTGTTTGAGTGGTAACACTGGGGTTAGGAAGGGGACCATTGTGTGCAGAACAGGTTAACGTTAAGTAATAAATAAATACCCGTTGTCTGATAAAAAATAACCATGTACATGCCTATTACGCAATGTTAGTGTCACTGAGCGCAACTTCTCAAACAAAACTGAATTTGACATGTGTATGTTGTTCAACCACGGGCATTTTCAAATCCGACTATGTAATTAACACAACATACAGACAGACATCACTAGCTTCTCTCCAAGAATATATGTAATGGTCATGTCTGCCAATACCTTTCGTAAAAATTATTACCACCTTCTAAACATTTAATCTCCAAAACAACACCTCTCGTCAAGATTATTACCAACTTCTAAACATATAATCTCCACAACAATACCTTTCGTCAAAATTATTACCAACTTCTAAACATATAATCTCCACAACAATACCTTTCATTGAAGCATTAGTCGATTATTCCGGAACATTTTTCAGCTACCTCGTATGTTGCCTTATCGTGGCTCTCGACAAGACAGGCCTCCTAGCCAAATTACTTTGGGCCATGTTCGTTACGTTTCTGATTATTGTTGGACTTTTAATTAGTCGCTATTTACGTACTTGGAGTCACATGCAGAAATAGCCAAGGCCAACCAATAGATTTCATGCAATTCGAAGACTGATTCATGTTTACTTTTTAGAGAAAAGGAATACAAAGCCTACGACGCGCATATATTCACTTAAATTCATTGAGAGAACGAACTAATAACAAGTTCGTAGGTACAAGATGATTTTTTTAATATTCCTAATTTTAATATAGTCTATGTATGCTGAAGGTATGTAATGTTCTTCTATTTAGGTTTGAAATAGTATAGAAACCATTATATTATCAAAGCGCTAAAAATTTTTGCAGAAGAAATCAAATTTAATAAAAAAATTACATTAAATGCAAAGAATGTTAATTTTAATGTTAAACTATTTCAAATGGTTTAAATCTTGTTTCTGGCTTTCTTTTGCTTTCAGGTCTTGTCATAAAAATAATGTGATACATTTCATGGCATCGCTTCTCATGTTTCTCTTGAAGCACAAATACGTTCGTCATTTGCCATAATTTCATTGTTTTCACTGCCATGGTGTGAAATTATCAATCGCTGTCCTTTGCTGCTAGATACACATCTTTTAATTGTTCCATCTGAAAACACGCAAATTCTTTCATTTGTATGTGTGCTTTAATAACATTTTCAATCCAATACGCACTATCATAACCATCTGATACCATAACCATCATAAACTTATGTCTGAGTACAAGTAAATATTTACTTCTAAAGGCTACTATATGTGAATTCTCACAAATCATGTTTTTCCCTCAGCACGTTTTCTGAAAAGGAATCCTGCTCCTCTTACAACTTTTTGCAATATCGTTTTCGATATGTCTTTGCTAATATCTTTCTCAGTCACAGCTGAGCAAATGTTTCTTTTAATGTTATATTTTGTTTAAAAAAAAACATTCTGGAAATTTATCTTCGAATGATATTTAATGATATTTAATTTATCTTCGAATGATATTTAATGATATTTAATTTATCTTTATTAAAATTATCTATAATGGATCTTCATACAACTGTTCTTCCCTCAATTAAACACGTGCCTTTGGTGTCTTTGATTTAGCTAATTAATGAATACCTACTTAAAATTATAATCTACAGTTTTTCTTTTTCTAAGATATGAAATCAACTGATAACTTTGACCACTCTCAGCGTATCGTCAGAAATACTTCATAATTTTCACGTACTTTTGAGTGAATATAGCCAATATAAGACCTCTTTTAAAACCTGTTATTAAATTTGGTTAAGATATGAACATTGGGTCATTAAGATTTGATTAATAGTGTGAACATTTCGTGAATTTTAGTCAAATTGTTACATTTTAAACATGGACACATATTTTGAAAACAACATTAAATCACATTGACTGAATGGTGCCACAGAAAACTCGCTATAGTTATGCTGAGTTTCACCACAACACAGTCTTTTGGACTAATTGGTAATAATCCTTCTAAAATGGCTTGACGGATCCTATGGTTTTCATTGGCTGTCGACACAAATTCTACACAAAGTGATCAAAGAAAACCACGTGTAAAGTTAACTTGTGTCACTTTAGAATGATGATTCTCAAATAGACAATGGACTGTAATATCGAAATAGAAAATATTTCCTAAAATGTGAGAGTATGGGCCAGAAGGAAAGTTAAAATGTTGAACAAATGTATAATTACTTCAGCTAGAAAAAAGTGCGCCCGATGAGCATCCAGTCTGCAACACGTAATGGTGATTTTTCTATTATTTCACGAGAAGTAATCATTATTTTGTCCATAACATTAAAATAACTTGCGCAAGCAATACATCATTTACACGCTTCATAACGTTTTTAGAACGTTTTGTTCAAGGCGGAAAAAAGATGATCTCACCGGACATTCAGTACCGGTTATCCACAACTCTCATCTCAAAGCTCAGCCAAATTTTTTCTTTACTCATGTTCAAGGACATTAAACATATATCTATTATCAGGGGATTCATTTCCTCATATTCTCCTCTTTACATTGGTTAATGATTACGGATAGAGTCATTGCTTCCCTAGCCCACCCATAAATGCGCAGTCTCCTCCAGCAGATGTTGTAATGTTTTAACAATGATGTAATACACTATTCACTCTCTACCGCAGGTATCAGGTAGTCTCGCACCACCTTTAAGATCGATGTCCCCCAATTCAGCCTACTAGTGTCATTTTAAAGTTTGATTTTTTCCCAAATAGCAGCTTAGCCGTGTCACTTTTAAGATCGATTTTCCACAATCACATTCTAGTCGTGCCACCTTTAAATATCGATTTACTGGAATGTCAGTCTAGATCAGACGTCCTCACCACGGTGCTCCCGAGCACTATTATGATCTAGTAATGACATGTGGTGCTCGCACCATGCGAGTTCTAGTAATAACATGTGGTGTTCGCACCATGTGAGATCTAGTAATGACATGTGGTGCTTCGACCATGCGAGTTCTAGTAATGACATGTGGTGTTCGCATCACACGAGTTCTAATAATGGCATGTGGTAATCCCATCATGCGACTTAAAAGGTGCTCGCGAGCACTAATAATCATGAGTTTCCTAAACATATCAAACTGTGATGTACAAACCGATAGTGCTGCTATCCACTATTATTGAGGAACGTGATGGGGGAGGACGTATATAAGGTCCAATTAAGATAATTATATAGGCAGTCTTCACTTTCACTTTCCATTTCATTCTATTATATGCTATAACGCTGACATATTTGTTGTACATGTATTAGGCGTTCATCGTCTGTCAAGGTTGATTATACCAGGTCTAGATGAATCATTTATTACAGTATCCACATCCAGCAATCTTTCAATAATAAACGTCAGTACTTCTCCCTTTTCTATTGTAAATTCACAAACTATAAATACATTTAGTGTAAATCTATCTGTTCATGTATTAATTACCACGATCGTTAACCAGTCCAGAACGGTAGGTCCATGTGATAAGAAGTATTTATGCTTACTAATCATATCGACACCGTTATAAATATTACAAAGGACGGATAGAAAATTGGAAATGGTAAATGCCTTAGTAAATAAATAAATTAGAATCAATTGAGACTGTAGTAATGGTTGTAACAAATATTCTCATTTCGGAGCTTTGTTGAATTCAGTACCATGCACAATCTACATAAACAGTTACCACTTCACACTTTTCGACGTAGTCAGTTAAATAGAAATGCTGTGAAACGAATAATCAATACATCAATAACGTGGTCTGTCTAAGAGCGACTAATGAGGTTTCGGATGGAGGAATTGGCTGTCCTATACCATAGATTCAAAGTGAAATAGACGCCGTGCTAAAGAATAAAATACTGATAAACAAATACAGTAAAAACAAAACTATACAGCAACGAAACTAGACAGAGACTACCAGAATGTCCGACACGCCGGATGCGCCAGAAACAATGGACATAAGTACTACATCCGAAATGAATTTAGTATTGTAAATGGAGCAGGAGCTTGCCCAGGGTGTCACAATTTCTAATATCGTCTCTGCTGTAAACTCACTCTCCTCTCAACACCGAAAGGTACATGAGGACAGAAAGAAGAAGAATAAGAATTCGTTGCTGCTCTAACATCCTACTAAAATACAACTTAATTATAAGTTTCTAACTTTAAATACCCCGCATCCAAAATCTGTAACGAACGCAGTTCTGGTGTGGAAACTAGGAAAAAAGACTCAAATAGTTATATTTGTCAGTACAAGATTTGAAGGTGATACTGAAAAGTAAAATCGATATCGTAGACAAGATCAAGCTGTACAAATCACTAATACTATCTAATCTTTAATATGGATATGCGAGCTTGATGATGGCTGCTAATAGAGAAACATGAATCCAGAGGCTTGAGTATAAGTGCTATGAACGTATATAAAATATGTGTTTCGAAGAACGTAGAACTCATGTATGTGTCTGAGATAAATAACCCACCTTGCATGTCAGCAGAAATACCGTTGACAGCTGTGAAACGTTTAAAGTTTGGACATTTAACAAAATACCATTTACTCTCAAAAATTAGTTTATCCTGCAGTAGTTTAGAGTGGAAGAAGATGGTGTAGTCCAGAAATATTCAGTTTATAACATGAAAAAAATAGTCCGAGCCTGAAGTTTGGCTGGAGGTATAAATGGTTAGCGGATTTTTGTGATGATGGCTCCGATGTAGCACCATTACTACCATAATTGGTTGCGGCTTGCATTATTATTATTATTATTATTATTATTATTATTATTATTATCATCATCATCATCATCATCATCATCATCATCATCATTATTATTATTATTATTATTATTATTATTATTATTATTATTATTATTATTATTATTATGTTACTCACATTAAATTTCAACTCAACATATATCTATACATTACTGTGTGCTATTTGACATTGACGTTGTAAACGTGTAAACTTTAATAATGTTCAGTCAGGAATCGTAGTTTAAATGAGTACTTACCGCCGAAGACGGATGTGTTGAGCCATTGACGCAAATAAAACGGCAAAACAACGCAGTTCCATTCTCTGGACTATATTCAACTGGAAATCTTGTAGGAACATTGTCCTGTTACAAGAGAAATCCAGCGGGAGTTTGAGAATGAACGCTGAAGAAGAAGAAGAAATGAGTACTTAATGCGTGGATATCGACGGTAATGACCATCAAGCAGAATCCAATTAAGTCTTTATAAGGGACGATTTTTATTATTGCCGCAAATTTCGTTGGTTATTATGTATATACTGTCTGTCGTCTTCCAACGCCAATCAGACGAAATACATAATAATTTTTAAAAAAAGGAACGATTGAAGGACAATTTGATTTTGTTTGTTAACCTTTACTGTCGACACCATGTTTAACTGATATGTCGTATTCACTTCTCAAGATTTATGTGCAGTTTTATGTTTCCCAATTACACACGAATTAATATAAAAGAACACTATAGAAATGACTGTACTATAAGGCCGATACTGTTTAGGTACATTGTTTCTGTCTAAATTATATATAGCTTATATAAGATATTTTGATCATTTTAAGTGAACAGAAGTGCATGTTGCGTCACTGGAACTAATAATCAGCAAATCACATTTAATTTCTTCTTTCTCATTTACCAGTCGAAGTCTAATGCTTATTAAACAAAGTGGTTGCTAAGTTACTGATGTTTAAAAGGACCAAGATGTTTTTGTGAGGTCCAGAGTTCGATCTCAGTAAGGACTTGACATTTTTCTGTCGAAGTGTAAGTTAAAAAAAATATAACTCCGAGCATGAAGTAGTGACAGCAAGGACATGCAGACTATCACACAAGCCACTCGAAACGTCCCTTCAACTCCCTAACTGAAAAAAACTGCAGTATCGGCAATATATCCCCTTCTCAATAGAAATTGTTGATATCGTCTTCTGAACTGATAGAAATGCATGCGTGTACCAGTACAGTGGTGATTCTTCCATTCAGGTTTACTAATATAACGTGATATGCTATTGTCATAACATTCATCATCATCCATGCTCATTATGAATAAAACATAGGAAATAGTAATAGGAAAGGGCAGTGAATGGGTGGAGGTAGACACTGAGAAGAAATCACTGACTAAATTAATAATACAACTAGATAAAGCATGTCGAAAATGGACGGCAGTCAGGGCTCAGGATACAGTGCAAGAACTCGCCCAACTACACTCGAAACCACAAGACATAATTATATACACAGATGGATCTGTTAGCAGAAACACAAATAAAAGCGGTTGGGGATTTGTTGCCTACAGAAATGGCGTGAAGTTGGTTGAGAAATCTTCAGCATATTCTACTGTCACATCGAGCATGAGGATGGAGATAGAGGGAGTTACAGCAGCTCTTAATTGGTTGATAACTGATACATCAACACACGCGGTAATACTCACAGACTCTCAAAGCATGTTGCGCAAGATAGAAAAGTTCATGCTAAGAAAAGAATGGTGGGACTTATTGAACAACTCAGTTGTCCAAAGCATTACATGGATATTCTGCCCTGGTCATGCTGGGGTCAGAGGAAACGAGAGAGCCGACTTACTGGCAGGCAATGCGGTGATAGACGGCACATTGCTGAGAAGAGATAAAGAAGATTTAATAAAGGCAGTAATAAATTCATTTCGAGATGCAGATGATGTCAATGAGGTTGAGAACGTACGCATACAGAGAATGTTAGAAATGGGAGTATTCAGAGGTGAGGGGAGGAAAAGTAAATTTTTTGGAAAGTCCCGAAGATCACACAATCAACACCTGACCGGAACTATGAGTCTACATACACTGGGATGGCTGCTGCAGCGGAGGGCGGAGCACTTATGGGAATGTCCCACGTGATGTGAAGCCAGTTTCTAATCAAGAATCAAGAATAAAACATCACATCTACAGCTCTCTCATGTTTTTGTTCATCTGAGTTTATGATAATTTAAAATTATCTGATTCGATTTCTACTATTCCAGTCATCAGATTTTTACTGTCTCAGTCATCAGATTTCTACTATCCCAGTCATCAGATTTCGAATATATTCACTTTCATTATCCAGAAGTGCTGCATGTTGTTATGTAATTTTATATATTTAACGAAGGATCTGAAATGTCAGCTCGGTAACCATCATCATATCTAAACCTAAACTGATACCATAATTGGAATCATCATGTGAAATAAACTCAGAAAAGGTTTGAAATCATAATGTGAAATATACTCAAGAAAGGTTTGAAATCATGTGAAATATACTCATAAATATTCTGGAATCATCATGAGAAATATACTTAGAAATAGTATGGAATATTGGTGTGACATATACTCAGAAATAGTATGGAATATTGGTGTGAAATATACTCAGAAATAGTATGGAATATTGATGTGAAATATACTCAGAAATAGTATGGAATATTGATGTGAAATAAACTCAGAAATAATATAGGATATTGATGTGAAATATACTCATAAATAGTATGGAATATTGGTTTGAAATATACTCAGAAATAGTATGGAATATTGGTGTGAAAAATACTCAGAAATAGTATGGTACCACCATCACAAATATACTAAGAAACAGGTATAAAACCAAGGTTCCAAAAACTATTTCTGTTATTGGTGTGTGTAAGCATTAAACGAATGTATTGTCAGGAAAATGTTATAACAGAATTAGAAAATACAAGAATCGTAATAAAAAATGTGTTTACACGTTGAACTATGTAATCACATACACACACACACTCTCGCCATCTCTCTCATTCTATTGGTTTCTTTCTAGCCGTTCGGACATGCACATTTCTGATAGAATGCTATGATAGTAGACATGACTGTATTTGGGTTGCGAATCTGCTTTCGAGATACAACAAAGAATAAAAATTACTAAATGTTGTCAGTTGTGAATATTAGTTATTGACGTATACTTTAGTTGAGAAGCGGTTTTGTGATAATTTAATTGAAATATTTTTCAATCTGTCAGAGGTACAGTCTTTGTGATTACCCAAATTGTGGCGAAATACGGGGACTGCGACAATGCGAATGTGAACGTAAATTGTAGTTTACTGGACTGTTTTGATTAATATATAGCTCCCATTTGCTAGTCACAAAGATATTTTAAGTGTTTGAACTCTCTTCTTAGATAACAGTAAACAAGTTTCACACTGTCAACCTGCGAACACGAAAAAAAGACGTATTCTTAATACACTAAGTCCCATAATAAATTAGGAAAAGTATGAGACAAATTTTCTTTGGGAAAAACATGAAGGCGCGTTCACAATATGGGGAAATTAATTAATATTGGAAATACAGTGTGGACTATAGTTCAACAATGTCCTGCAAACGACCAATATAGTGTGATAGACAGGGCACACAACATCGTTTGTTTTCCTAGACTGTCTGGCTTGGACAGAATCCGGAGCGTCGAACGTCAACGATATAAGGCATGGAGATATTAATAGAAAATGGAGGATGCTTGTAGACCACAGATAAACAAGGAAACGAATTGATAATTGAAAAGAAAGATATTTTATTTTAGTAATGTACTGTCCACGTAGTTGTCTAATTACTCTCAATATATTAGCTATATACTGCCCATGTAGTATGTATAATTAATCTCTATATATTAGTTATATACTGCCCATGTAGTATGTATAATTACTCTATATATATTAGCGATGTACTGTCCATGTAGTGTGTCTAATTACTCTTTATATATTAGGCATGTACTGTCGATGAAATATGTATAATTAATCTCTCAATTTTGAGCGTTGACTCTATTCGTTGATGAACATTACTTTCAGTGGCGTAGACTGAATTATTAAAATGGGGAGACCGATTGACCTTTTCTTAGTATGTGGGTCGCCCCTCCCACCTGCTTTCCCACCAGAAACAGGTATTTACTGCCTAAAATAAAATACGAGTGTTGAGTACCTTCTCAATAAATCTTGATTGTAATGAAAGTCATTTAATAGTTTCTTCTCAATCTCCAAAGAATTTAAATATGACAGACCGTTGTTGTTTATAACATTTCTAAGATATGTTATGATTCTCGTGAGGGTGATCATACTTCTTTTACTGCTGGTAGTAGTGGTGAACGTTTAAGCTCTGAAAGAGAACGTATGTTAAAATGCTTTGGCGTCAAGGACGGATAACTTTAGAAAAAAATTAAACTATAATTACTTTTATGTAATTTTTGTATTACATAACTATGCATGTGTGTGCGCTATTTATGTTATTTAATCATGGGAAGGGACGCTGAGTATTTTTACGTTTATTCACGATACGCTACAGATAGCATTCCCATAGACGTCAGACATAAATGTGAACTTTGAACAAGTTTCTTTCAACTGTTATCGTCTTGTAATGCACATATCAATTAACAAACAGATTTTTGTCACGTCCGCAGGTGTGACAACCAGAATTCCTATAAGCGTGACAAAAATGTTAACGTCATCTTGGTCCATAGTCAGGGCTAATGTCTCAGGATATTTTGGCACGATTCGTTGCAGACGTGTAGATTCTCTCCGTGTTATGTCCTAAATCCATGTTCACTATCGCCGATGTCTGTATTTGAAAATCTCGTAACATCATTTACGTTATCATTTGTAACTTATGTGACATGAAATATAAATGTGAAACTGGCAAAAAACTAAGTGACCGTTTCTTCCAACATCTTCATGCCATTAAACATAGATTGCCTTCTCCTGCTACTATGTATTTCAAAGACGCTGATCATCGTGGTGCTCGAGCATTCAGATCACTGCAATAAATATTTGCACCACTGACTATAGAGATGTGTGCCTTGATAATCGCTATATATCACAATTGGGTACCCCTTTGTTATGTTCTCGTTCATGGTGTTTCAGGTATAGTTTTTATTTCGTTCTCAATAACAATCTGTTTTTAAAACGCACACCTTTACGGCAATGTTTGTTTTTACCTATGTTATTGTTACCTTGGATTTCTCTGCTGTTAAATGTCTATCATCTAATGCATTTGTGACTGCCTTTATTTTTTACGATTTTACTGTTTTTTATGTATTCTGTTTAAAAAATAACCCGAGGTTAAAACGTTGAAGAAATCTTGTCTACTTGTATCTGTATTTCTTCATACAAGCACATAACAATCTGTGCGTTTATTGTAAAGCTGATCGTCCTTGTGTTTTATGTAAGTACTATTATTATATTTCATGAAACTGATGAGACTATTTACTATTTCATGAGACAGGCAGGTTTAAAGAACATAGTCACAACATACAAAATTGAAGACAACGGAGACAGGGGGCGACAACGCTAGAAAATATTAGACAAATCGACAATCTGGCACGGCAAGGAAACAACAACGAATTTAATACATAATACTGTGGACAGAGAGCTGTGGAGAGCCATGACCGCCTACGCCAGTAGGCATGGCACCTGATGATGATGACTATTGTTATATACTGATAGTCCGTGTGTTTTACGTAAGTACTATGGTTATATATCGCATTGTAATATATTTTTACATCGGTTGTAGACAACCATGAAAGCTTACAAATAAAATAATACAAGTATAATTACATGCCTTAAATAACAATCACGTGACATACCAGAGCAGACAACTTGAAGTGTTCGTGGTTTCATCAAATTTCTACATCGTGGGCAAGAATGTCAATCCTGAAATTTACCAACAGATACGGATACATCAGTAATGAACTACACTGATACACCTACGGAGACAAACTCAGTCAAGCCATTAACGTGTCTTCAGCAAACAAGATATATGGAGAGGTTAATAGTCTTGTCAAAATCTTCCAAATAAAGATAACAGAAGACACCTTGATTCTAGGAGAAATACATTTTCAGATCTTAAAGCAATGTTGGGAACAATATGGCCAATTTTTCTAGAGCGGTAAGCCAAGCCATTTTACCATATGGACAAGTTAAGGACAGTGATAATTTAGTTTAGTCTGATGGCTGAGATCAAAGATAGTGATAGTCAACGTCATCATCATTATCATCATCATTATTGTTATCATCATCATCATCATCAAACCCATGAACATTCAGGGTCGTAGTGATGTCACTCTGGAAACAACAACAACTCAAAAAGTTTGCCATATTTCTATGTTATCAGTTCTTTGTTTGAGTGTGGAGAATCGTTTTCTGTACAGCATTTAACATGACCAATTCATACTTTCCTCTACCCCCCTCTTCTTCATTTACACTCAACTGTTCCTGCAATATATGTTTCGAAAGATAATCGTACCTCATCACGTAGCCAAACCACACACCTTTACAACGCTTCTCCACTGCCGTGAGATTTTAGTGCATCATGATAGTTAAGAAGATAGACGGTGATATTAGCCTGGTCTGGTGACTGCTTCTCTCAGTTTCACTGGTAATAAATGTGTCGTTCAGCGAGATAAGAGCATTTCTATATAAATAAATATCTGTGTTCTCTAACTGAAACATCATCACGCCGTTTAAGAATACGTTTGAAAAACTATTTTAGAATACTCTATGTTGTAGCATTCCATAATATTTAGCATGCATGTGGTAATTTGACAGCATAGAAACAAACAATGATATATATTATGCAACGTCTGTTATATGTATAAAAACGTTTGTTTAAAAAATAGCTCCAAAAATACATTTGTAAACAGTGATGTATTTCTGACATAAGTAACGAATTATGTATATTCTTGTATATCATTGTACATAGATAATAAGTAATTTGTATGAGTTTGTGTTCTTCGTATGTAGGTACACGAATAGTACTTCTGTTACAAATAGGATGACGCCACCAGCACATTATTACCCAAAGGAAATATTAACAACATCGAAATCATGAATACCTGGTTGTCTAAGTAACTCAACATCAGTGGTAATGATGTTCGTTGTCTAAGTAACTCAACATCAGTGGTAATGATGATCGTTGTTTAAGTAAGAAGAGAACATAAAGACCACATCCTAAATCTGAAAAAACACTAGAAAACAACAGTACAAGCTGCATTATTACAAGATATGTCTAAGTCATAGTATTTACTCCTAAATGAACTGCTAACCTCGAGATAGAATAGAAAACATTCAAAGAACATGTGATAAAATATCTTAAAGATATATATGGTGAAAAAAGGAAAATATAGAAACATAAGAGACAACATGATGGAACGAAGATGTACACGAAGTCAGTAAAAATAAAAATAAATGGTTCAATATATGGTTAAAGTCCAAACAATGACACGACTGCCTATAATACAAGTCGGCCAGAAAATAAGCCAAAACATGCGGAAAAAAAATCCAAAAAAAAATCATCGACTGAATACGGGGTCAGTCCAGTCCACATATGTAAGTCATACCCACACAATAATATTTAAGAATGTGAATTCAATCAGAATAAGAGATGAAATATATGACCCCCACAACAATAATAAAAACTACAGAAGGAAACCCGATATTAAATGAGAACGAAAGAACAGATGTAAGGAATACGTCCAAAAACTATACAACCCCAATACTGCAGTAGAATACACACATACATTAAAGGACGAAGAAACCCCCGAGCCAGAGATACTGTGCCAAGAAATAGAAAAAGCAATTAAAAATAGCCGCAAAAATAAATCACAAGGAGAGAAGGAAAACAAAACGAAACAATTAAAAAGCGTTGAGAGAGAGGTGTGCTTAACGGCTGAACAGAATATTTTTGATAGCATGGGGAAAAAATACAGACCCAGATGACCGGCAAAACTGAATTATAGTTTCAATTTGGGAAAACGAAGGCAACAAAAGATATAATGTGAAACCTATCGCAGTATCTCACTACTCAGCCTAACTGGGAAAATATACGATTATTAGAAAATTAACTGCTAAAATACTGTAACAAAAAACTAAACATCATCTTTGTCGATCAAGAAAAAGCGTTCAACATAATAAGCAGAGACATACTATGGGAAACATTAGAAATATGCGGAATCAAGGGGCAACTACTACATAATATCAAAACATTATACAAAAGAAACCAAAGCAACGTGCATACAATATATGGAGTATCAGAACCATCCATAACAAAAACAAGAGTCAGACAGGGATGTTTGCTCTCCCCATATCCTATTCAATATCTATATAGACAAGATTCTAAAAGAAACACACAATTATATATATATATATATATATGACAGCACAGAAAAAGAAACAACAAGGAAGAGACAACTTTACAACGATCTCAATGAACTGCTTTTCGCTAACAAAAAAATTATGACGACGAAGAAAACTAGAAAATAACGTCAACTGACTATCAGGAATACGCAATAAATACAACATGCTGATTAACACACAAAAGACAGGCACTATGTAAATAACGAGATCAACAGATACTGCATTAACTAAATAGAGAACACAGAAACAAAACAAGTCAAGAGTTCACGTACCTAGGAAGCATCTTTACAGAGGAAGGACGACTCGAAAGAGAGACAGAAACAACATGTCAAAAAGCAAATGTTGTGACATACCAGTTGTCACCTTTGCTACTGCATCTAAAAATCAACATGGAAGTAAAGAAACAAATTATTAAGAGCATCTCTATACCAACAATATGCTACCAATGCCAGATTTGACAACTGAAATTTACACACAAGAGAAATATCGAAATTGCGAAATGAAATATCTAAGGAAGGCTATTGGAGTCACCAGACTCGACACATTGCGCAGTGCGAACATCAGAAAGATAAGAGGTATCTGATCATGTATCGAAAATTTAGAGAAACAGCAGACAAAATGGTACGGACATCTTATGAGGATGAACGATCAAATTCCCATAAGAGCTCATAAAAATATACAATAAGAATACAGCGCCAAGGGCAGACCTAGGAAAAGGTGGATAGACAACATCAAGACCATCCTGAATAAAGAAGACTACGCCTCAACCAGATGGACACATCTGGCTTTGGAACGTAGACTACATCTGCACCACGAGCCCCCTACACTGAACGGCAAGTGTGGAGGTTACGATAACACTACCTGGTGATAGACAATAGACCATAGTTGATGTATTATCACATCACAGGCAAATACAATTTTGTTGCAAACAATATATCTGAATATATCTTGAGAGAAAGGAAATATGTAATAAAACTGTGCACCATATGGTAAAAAAAACAAGATATTAAAAAACAACAGAACGGGTTAAATAGCAGATTTACGTTGAACAATACATCGAATCGGCGTTTCGACCAAAAATACCCCTTTTAAACGTAGGGATAAACGACCGCATAATAGAATCACTAAATCAAACGCAGATTAAATGTTAGCTATGTTCGGAACTGACAGATGAGGAAAAAACCTAGAGTACGTAGAGAGTCAAGATCGATGGAATTGTGAGTGGTTATATGTTGAGAAAATACCGCCAGTAACGAAAATTCAATAAAAAAGTAAGTATTAAAAAATGTTAATAAAATAGAAGCTCTAACCTGCAACAGATATGTGACTGTCACGTGCGTGATTAGATGTATGATAGTCAATTATGTGATAGACTTGTGACTGTCACGTGCGTGATTAGATGTATGATAGTCAATTATGTGATAGACGTGTGACTTTCACGTGCATGATTAGATGTTCGTGATTCTTGATTAGAAAACTGGCTTCACAGCACGTGGGGCATTCCCATAAGTGCTTCCCCCTCTGTTCCAGCAGCCATTTGACTCAATGGTGTTTCTAGTAAAATGTATCTAGTACATAGATTTCGTCACAACCTTCTTGGAAATTAGTGATCAAATTCCTCCTTGTCAACAACATGTCAAAAGATCATGGACACCTCTTCCAAAAAATGTATGTCAAAATTATTTGTAAACCGATTCCCCCCCCCCAATTTAACAGATAACATGGGGAAATAACGACATATGTTTTTCAAATTCACAAGATTTAATAAGCGCTTAAAACGCCGTGAGCTTCAACTTATGTCAAACCACCTCCCTCCTTGTCAATAACTGTCACACTTTTTTAGACCACCATCCATCTTGTTGACGTAATTTATCGACAGCCACCAAGCTCTGATTCCAGTCCTATGTAACTGAATTGATTTCTATTTGGCGTCCTTGGCTGTTGCTACTCTCCCGTTCTCCTTTCGTAGTTTCGCCTCTTTCTCCATTTACGCGTTTGCTTCTCACATCTCATTGTCCGGGATTGTCTACTCTCATCGTCCGGGATTGTCTACTCTCATCCAACGGGATTATCACTTCTCATCGTCCGGGATTGTCACCTCTCATCCAACGGGATTGTCCACTTTCTTGTCCATGTGCTTCTTGTCAACACATCTTCTGTCTACTATTTCCCTCTTGTTGCAATAATTTTAAACAAGCAGGATCTAGATTTGACTTCTGTGTCTGCTCTTATTGTATGTACCTGAAACACTAGTCTTTATCTATCTCCACATTCTCACAATTTAAATCTCTTCATCGTTCCTTATTCTGAAGCTCTTCTTATCTTCATTTCCTCTTTCTTACCTCGTTCACAAAACGACTCTCAAATTCTCAGGGTTGTCCAGCACAAACCAATCAATACCAAACAAAGGTTGAGCAGAAAGTAATCGATATGTAAACAAACGTCTCCGACAGTACAATGGACGTGCTATTATAACTGACCTCACTCGACTAGACGGCTTAGTTCCAAAGAGGTTAATATGGTAGATTCAAGTTCAGATATAAATTGTGGCCAGTAAATGAGTAATGCGTGACTTGTATAGTAATGATGCAGACATAAAAGCGTTGGAAGCGAAGAAATATAAATGCTTGTTAGCTGCAGCAATGCAATTCTGAGACTATTTTATTTGTCTGGCAATATATATATATATTAGAAGCAATCCCCAGCGCTGCCCGGCCGAGAATCAAACAAAAACGAAAAATAGAATAGACGTAAATATTTTTCTTAAGATGTAACAATGTATGTATATGTTTCAATTTCTACATATTAACCACACATTTAAAAAAAAATCCATGAATCGAATATCCATGGTCACTGTGCCTCCCATAATATATTTTCCGCTCGTAGGAATTGAGCTGTTCCGGAGACACGAAATATAACGTAAAATTATAGCTTTATAAAATTATATATAAAAGTTAACGCACTCTCACGTGTGTCATGTGATGTATTCTTTCGAGAACGTAATGACAACATCGTTTACCGAAGAACTCAACGCCCGATCTATTAAGTTTAAGAATGCAACAGAAAAGTACATATACAATATTATGCAGCAGAAACCATAGTTGATAGGTTAACACACAGTAAACGTCCACTGAAACAGATTTAACGCCCTTAAAAATGAAATGATAACAATTTTCAACTCTCATTATATCTAACCGTTATCGACAAATGTTTACAGGTATTTGATTTTTTGTGCATCGGTAAGATGTAAAAGGTTAACCAAACTTAATAATGGTCAGGTTGCTGGAGCACACAAGAACTTGTAAAATTTTTGTTAACATCAACCGCTTCCATTTGAGACAAACTAAACGGAGTCAAAATTCGTTATTCCACGTGATGTAGTCGAGGAACCTATACGTTATAGAAAAAGCATAGAGTTACGGATGTGCCTATATACATATAAATATGTATTGTGTGTATTCTCAGGTTCCCCAGTCATGTCAATCTCGATGATGTATGTGTTATCTCTTTATTTGGGTATGCGTGGACGTTAATAACGACAATGTAAAATGTTATCCTATCATCGCCCAGAAGGTGTCACAACAACTGTATTGCTAACACTAAGGCATTCGCATGTTTATATATCAACCTTTGAATTTCCCCGACATGCATTGCATGCAAATTCATTGTGATCGGCATAATATCCACGAAACGGTTAGCACGGATCATCCTTAAGGTGGTAGAGGAATAGCGACACCGATGTGGAGCTCACGGTAAAAGTGACACTAGTCAGGCGATTTCTGGTCCACTGCTCGTTATTCAAAAACGTAATACAATTAATGTTTAAGACACCATAATTTAGATGACGATTAAAATGTTTTAGAAATGTTGTGTTAAAGGCACTACAATTTAGATGACGATTTAGCTAATTTAGAAATGTTGTGTGAAAGGCACTGCAATTTAGATGACGATTTAGATGATTTAGAAATATTTTGTTAAAGGCACCGAGATTCAAAAGTTATCGTAACTCTACAGCACGAATTCTCAATCTTCAAGACAAGCAACAAGTTCCCTAGACTGTATGCTAATGGTTTACAAGAAATGATATTAGTCTAGAGATTGTGTGACAACTAAAGTGAGAATTGTTCTTCTAACATGATGTATTATCCTGTCCTGCGATTCTCTTCGGCTATCGACACATATAACGAGACCAACGAAAACCAAGGAAATGGCAAATGCGTCACTTTAGACGGATAAATATAATGAGCCACCAGGACTGTATAATTAAGAATTTTCCTTTAAATTATTTTTTGTTTTGTTGCACTTTTTTTGTTACATCCTGATATTATGTTATATAACATTCAACCTCAAGGTTCTCATTCACTATTTGTTCTGATTCACTAATTGTTCTCATTCACTTATTGTTCTCATTCACTTATTGTTCTCATTCACTTATTGTTCTCATTCACTAATGTTCTCATTCACTTATTGTTCTCATTAACCTGGTATTTTACTAATATATATATATATATACTCGGCTATAAAATGGCTTGTATTTCACAATGTTGCGTAACAACACCAAACTGGCCGCTGTTATGGCATATTGAATTGAAGACTGTTTTTATAAACACAGTTTGTTGTTTTCTCCAGACTTTTTATCAACTCCATGCATTTTCTTTTCCTTTCTTCAGATGTTAGATTGTGTCCGAAATTGGGATGTTTTGTCAGGTAATGTCTTTTTAAGTTATATTCTTTAAAAACTATTTAGCTATTCAACCCCCTCCCTGCAACGCCCGAACTGGTAAAATGCAGCATTGACAGTTTTCTTTAAAAAAACAGCCACTGATTCGTGACACAGCAAGCAAACAGATTTGTTGCCAACTTGCATAAAACAATATTTGGTAATCCATTCGTCTTTGAAAACCCGACACTCGTCTAAAATCTTACGTTTTTTGGATGCACTCATTATAATAAAAATATCTTAAAATGTTGCAAAGTTAACTAAAAACAAATGTGCTTCCGGCAGCGCGAATATAATTATTTAGATTTAGAAAAATCGGTTGTAATATAAATACGGAAATTTTGAATAGAAACTACAAACGTGATGGTTATTAAAACACACCTGGAATTCCCCAGGCAGTGCGCAGCTTAAATGATTGCAAATCGAGTATTTGCGCATTCCATTCGTAGGATATGAGATGGGGGGGGGGGATTTCTGACGATACATTATTGTTGTAACGATGTATTATTAATAAAAACAGCTTTTAGCGATATTTTATTTTGTATGAAACATCTTTTTAATATAAACTAAACATACATCCCTACATAATGCTTACAAGTTAAAAACAATTAATTATAATTTGAAAGACAACTTTCAACCTGTATAAAATTATATCGTCCGAGTACTTATAATAATTGAGAAACATTCAGCCAATCAAATTCCGTCAATTATAGAATAGTAAATTACTCAATATTAAACACTCATATTAAACATAGTAAAACAAAATAGTATATATTTAATATATAAGAAAGTCGAATTAAAATTACAATGGATATCTGCGTAATACTAATGGGTAAAAATCATTTGTGACGATCGTTCGTTTATTTAAAAATGTGTTTGAGGGCCGCAAAATATCCAATGGCGGGAAGCATGCGGCCTGCGGGCCGTAGTTTGCCCACCCCTGCTCTAGCCACATTTAAATGGACCGTTCCCATAATGCCTTGTTCTGAATCTAATGACTGACTTTCAACACCATATAACCAGAGAGAGAGAGAGAGAGAGAGAGAGGTAGAGAGAAAGGAGAACACAGAGAATGGCAAGCTTAACAAGACCAAAGTTGAATAAATGGTAACAAACATAATATTGGTAAAGGGAAGTGCCGATGTTGAAAGCCTTGGGAAAAGACAAGGTGACATGGAAAAGAAAATGTCTGTTGAAACATGGGCTGTTCATAATCAACAGGAGACTAAGAATCCAAGAAAACCATCAGACATGATCAATTATGCATGTTGCACAGGGTTTCACACTGCCCTTGGCTACAAGGAAAACATCTGGTGACAGACACATCAATAATGTATTAGGGGACTGGCATAATTACATTGTCCACCCCAATAATTTTTGTTAATTTTGAGTTGTTTTTTTTGTTTGTGCGTTTCCAGTTGTGAATATTCTTTACATCAGAGTGATATCTCTGACATGCCCGATCTATCATGATTCTTCTTTACCTTTGTAATGAATTATCACAGGAAAACAACGAGGCTAACAAGAAGTTGTAACATCGTTAAGGAAATATAAATCATACCTTCTGAATAAAAGATAGTTATAAGATACATTAATCACAAGTAAACAACTAAGAATTACCATACATTTAGACAGGGTTGGGCAAAATACGGTACATAATCGTAATTCAGACCGTCACGTAATCTTTCTACGTCCTTCAAGAAAGTTCTTTACCCCCGCAAGCAAGTTGGTCACTCTTTCAAGCAAGTTTTTCTCCCCGGCAAAGAATACAAACACGTTTTTCACCCCTTCAAACATATTTTAACCCCCTTCAAGAAAGTTTATCACCCCCTCCAAACAAGGTTTTCACTCCATTGAAGGAAGCTATTCACCCCTTTATAGCAAATTTTTGCACCCCTACCAAGCAATTTTTACACGCCTAAGAGACAGATCTAACAGTTATATATACTTTGCGCGCCCCCCTCCTCCTGAGTCATGAAAGCATTACTTGGAGGTTCAAGAGATTATAAAGAGCATCACTCCATAACCGATGAAAAAAAGATCAAGCAACAAGTGCTTCAGAATAATTTCATCTACTCTGATGTTGAATTCAGTAGGACATTAATCCTTTGATCTTACCATTCTTCAGAATAATGTCATCTACTCTGATGTTGAATTCAGTAGGACATTAATCCTTTGATCTTACCATTCTTCAGAATAATGTCATCTACTCTGATGTTGAATTCAGTAGGACATTAATCCTTTGATCTTACCATTCTTCAGAATAATGTCATCTACTCTGATGTGGAATTCAGTAGGACATTAATCCTTTGATCTTACCATTCTTCAGAATAATGTCATCTACTCTGATGTGGAATTCAGTAGGACATTAATCCTTTGATCTTACCATTCCATCAGTTGTTCTTATATTCAACCACGCCTTTTGTTATGACCGTCTTAAGTAATGAAATTCATCATTTCTTGTAACTGTGTTTCATTTTCAGTTATAAAAAAAACTGTATCATCATCGTATCTCAGGTTACTTGGAGTATCTTGTAGGGATCCCATGAGTATCTCACTGTAGACATTGAACATATCGGGGGACAGCACGCCATCGTTATGTAACAAATTAATGAAGTCAATAGCACAGCACACACATTAGATATCACAATAACCATTAGATACATATTGCAGCACATCAATAAGTTCTTTCAAGTAGGAAGCATGAGAATAAGTGAAACATTCTTGAGTACAAAGTTTTTGTCCTGATATAATAGCATCTTTTTTTGTGTGTGGGGAGGGGGGAGGGTGTTAGTCACGTAAACAAAAACCCGTTTACTTGAGTTGCATACCGATTCAGTGCCGTTAGAACTGACCTAGTTAAATTCCTGTCAGCCTCTAGAATGTATCAATAAGTTAAATCTACGATAATGAAACCTTAAGTAATGTGTCAGTTGTGTCTGTGAGTCAAGTTTCATTGATGGGGAAATGGATCGCACTGAGAATTTGGACAATGGTAAATTGTTTAACGTACCTCGGCAATACACTATCACAAAATGTCATCGTTGATGATTAAGTGTATACCAGGATCTTCAAGACAAGCAACACGTTCGGTAGACTGTATGCCAATGGTTTGCAAGAAATGATATTAGTCTAGAGATTGTGTGACAACTAAAGTGAGAATCATTCTTCTAACGCGATGCATTATCCTGTCCAGCGATTCTCTTCGGCTGTCGACACATATAATGAGACCAACGAAAACCAAGGAAATGGCAAATACGTCACTCTAGAAGGATACATATAATGAGCCAGCAGGACTGTATAATTGACGAAAGACACGGTAGTGTAGTATAAAACGAAATAAACGGAACTGTGTTGCTTTGTATCCTTCATCATCATCATCATCAGGTGCCATGCTGGCTGGCGTAGGCGGTCATGGCTCTCCACAGTTCTCTGTCCACAGTATTATGTGTCAATGTCGTTGTTGTTTCCTTGCCGTGCCAGGTTGTCAAACTGTCTAATATTTTCTTATTTATCACCCTCTATATCTGTTACCTTCAATTTTGCCTGTTGTGACTATGTTATCTAAACCTGCCTGTCTCATGAAGTGGCCACAAAAAGAAGAATGCCTTTTTCTTATATTGTTGATTAAGATCCGTTTCGCATTTGACTCATTCAACACCTCTACATTAGTTTTTCTGGCAGCCCATGGTATTCTCAGCATTCTCCTGTAGAACCACATCTCTGTTGCCTCTAATTTCCCACTTTCCAGTGTGTTTATTGTCCAAGACTCGCACCCATATGATTGTATAGGAGTTATATAGCACTGCAGAACTATCTTTCTTACAAATAATGACAAGGTCATATTACACAGTATATTTTTCATTTTCCTGAATGTAGTTTTTGCCTGTCCTATTCTGCTTCTTATTTCTGTTGAACTTCTTCCATCTGCATTATATTCTTATACGGGATATTTCAAGTTTATAACGTGATTCTCTTTCATCGACCGTGAAAAGTATAACAAGGAGTCTTAACGAAAATTTTGTTATAATTACAACTAGGGTAGAATATGTCAGTCCAAAGTCCCTTTTAAGTTTCGAGGCTGCGCACCTATTAAAGAATTCTCCGCATGGAATTTAATCGATACGCTAAATCCTGGCCAAATTGACCATGTCAAAAAATGTCCCCAGACTGCAGAATATATTATGTAGACATGTCCACTGTTCGATGACATGAGAACTACAATATAACACCAAGAGAAAGATCTGAATGTGAAACTGTGGAGCAATCGTGAGGACCACCTGCTGACGACTGAATTCACGGAAGTGACCCACCGTCCTGTATAGACTTATGAGCATAGAAAACTGATCGCAGAAGAATATTATTTAACATAATTAACAAGGTTGCTTCTTGGAGGAAACATATCATAATAGACTCTCAGAACAATGTTTTCGGATGAAAGTGTAGACTGAAAGAAGTTGGTGATAATCGCAACCGAACTAAATCATGATATAAATGAATATGGTTCTTGATGTAGAGGGTCTGAATGTTACTAGATGTGCAACCTGGATGTTTCCCACAGATTGGTTTCATACTCAAAATACTCTAAAATCTTACCGGTGTGCGAGACTCCAACTCTCATCTTGATGATGATTTGAGACCAAGTCAGCATTTAGTGAATGAATAAAGATAAGTGTATCGATGCCTTGATGTAGGGATCCCACTACAGGACAGGCTCACTATATATCGTTGTCATCTGCCTGACCCGTCACAGTGCAACAGTTACTCTTTGGTAGATGACAACGATACATAGTGAGTCTGTCCTGTAGGGGGATCCCTACTTCAAGGCATCGATACACTTATCTTTATTCATACAGTAATATTTTAGAGTATTGTGAGTATGAAATCAATCTCTGGGAAACCTCCACGTTGCACGTATAGTAACATTCAGACAAAACAAAATACACGTACAGCGGGGGACACCATGAGCTAGACACATGCAAGTTTCACACCAAGATAAGAGATATAAAGTGTCGAAGATTGAGTGTAGCCAACATTCGTTGTGTAGACGAACATATGCGGCACAAGACATCCCAAGAAAGACACGAAAACATCATGGTGGAGTGTAGAGATACAAAAAGTCATACAACAGAAAAAACAATGTTTCCAGAAATTTGTTGAAATCCAAACATCGTGACGACTATCAACAATATCGACTTGCTAGAAAGAATGTCAAGATTGTAATCAAAGAAGCAAAAGTTAATTCATGGAACAAGTATGGAAAACATTTAACTGATATATGTAAAACAAACCCAAGAGACATTTTCAAAAGTATTAAATCTATGCGAGTAAGAGTAGAGAGCTATAATCCCATAACATTTATCAATGATAAAAATGGCAAACCATTAGTGAAAAGCATGAATAGGAAAGCAAGATGGAAAGAATACGTCCAGGAATTATACAACCCAACAATAACAACAGAATATAGACCCACCAACGCTCAAAAAGATATAAAAGACACAGAACCAATTATACTAAATCAAGAAATAGAAGAAGCCTTAAAACATAGCCCAAGTAATAAATCACCAGGAGAGCACGGTATACCAAGCGAAGCAATAAAAGCGTGTAGGAATACAGGAGTCCAATGGTTAGCCAGACTATTCACAATAGCCTGGTCAGAAAGAAAAGTACCAGATGACTGGCAAAAATCAGTAATTGTACCACTATGGAAAAACAAAGGTAATAAGAGAGAGTGTGAATCATATAGAGGCATCTCCTTGTTAAGTCACACAGGTAAAATCTACACAAAAATAATAGAACAAAGAATGCGATACATTGCAGAACCACAGTTGAGCCCCTCTCAGTTTGGCTTCAGAAGGGGAGCAATCTGTACAGACGCACTTTTCACACTGAGACAATTGAGTGAAAAAGCAATCGAATATAATCAAGATTTAAACACAGTATTTGTAGACCAGGAAAAGGCATTCGACAGAGTAGATAGAAACATTATATGGGAAACCTTAGAAATGTACAACATCAGAGGGCAACTGTTAGATAACATAAAAGCGATATATCAAAAATGCCAAAGCTCAGTAAGAACAACAGATCGAATGATAGAACCTTTTAAAACAAGATCTGGAGTAAGACAAGGATGCGTACTTTCACCCCTACTTTTCAACATATACATGGACAGAATTTTAGAAGAAGCTCATATCAACAAAGAGGAAAACATTGCAAATAACCCTGATGAGGAACTTAATAATGAAATCAATGAACTATTATTTGCTGATGATCAAAGTTTAATATACAAAGATGAGGAAACTTTGCAAAAGCACATAAATGCATTGTTGTTAACATGTCAGAAGTACAACATGAAAATTAATGTAAAAAAAAAAGAAGTTATGAAAATTAGCAAGTCTTCAACATCAATGAATATAACAATAGATAGCTCCAAAATGAAACAAGCCAAAGAATTTAAGTATCTAGGCAGCATTTTTTCCGAAGATGGAAGACTAGACAGAGAAATAGAAACAAGGTGCCAGAAAGCAAACACAGGGACTTACCAACTTTCACCATTACTTCTTCATCCAAAGATCAAGATGGAAATTAAACAACAAATAATATCTACAATTTTTATACCAACACTGTGCTAGCAATGTCAAATATGGTCTTTAAAAGCTTCGCAGCAAAGAACAATCGTCACATATGAAATGAAGTGTCTGAGGAAAGCTGCAATGGTTACCAAACTAGATAAAATAAGAAATGAAGAAATTAGGAAAAGAGTTGGTATAATATCATGTATCAAACATATTGAGAGACAGCAAGTAAAATGGTTCGGTCACCTTATGAGAATGAATCCAAACCAAACACCAATAAGAGCATATAATACAAGAATATCCGGGCGTAAGGCCAAAGGTAGGCCAAGAAAACGGTGGATAGAGAACATTAAGTTAACCTTGAACAAACATGGACTAAATGCAACCTCGGCGACACATCTGGCCTTGAAAAGACAGCTTAAGATACCACCCCTACGCTTAACGGCAAGTGTGAATGCGATCAACAATCATTCACCTGGGGATAGACAATAGACGACACGAGGCAAGATGAAACAGTGACATTTAGATGTCAACTAGTGTAGACGACACGAGTCACGATAGTGAAACAGTGACATTTAGATGTCAACTAGTGTAGACGACACGAGGCACAATGGTGAACCAATGACATTTAGATTTAAAATAAAGTTATAAAACATGAAATATACTGCATCACACAAAGAGAGACAAGTCAGAACAAGCCTCCACTACGCGGAATGAATCTGCAGCTGATTTAGAGGACCATAAATCGATCGTTAGTGATCAAACACATCGACTTCCATAAACAGTGTCAGCCAGTACGACTTACGCATTTCAATACTGATTAGGAAGAGAAGATATCATTGACATAGAGAAATTGTGTTCAGAAAATGGTTAGAACTATGAATGCTTGATACATGGAAACACTGGTTGCATGGCACTCTCTAAAGACACAGAGTACGTGGTCAGTGGATTACCAGAACCGGGACTCTTACAATTTGTAATGGGTGTAAAGCTCTGATATGTTAACAAATTAGACAACTATCCAGGGTTGAAAGGCGCGTGCCTCACCATATGAGGTGAATGTTACATATCCAAACAAACGTTTCGCCACGTAACCTCTTTAGAAATTCAAATGTGATTTAATCTTTTCACTGTCTAGAAGATTTGCAAATAATAATGATTCTGGCTACTGGGATTAAGTAAATTAGGTTATTGTATGGAATGAAATATGTCTGGCTATGTAGTGGCATGCTACACAGCGTCTTTAACAGCTAGGGTATCGAGTTCAAATCCCGCTACAAGCAATTATGCATTGGGACCGTTCAGAAAGCAATGATAAACCGCTGAATGTATATTTATTATGCCTAGAAAATTACTACATTCAATAAATGCTGTAATGCTGGCACATACTGTATAGAATATGCTGCCAAATGTTTTTGAAGACCATGTTTATATCGTTGATATTTGTGTGTGTGTGTGGTTAGTTTTTTTTTAATGATTTAAGCATCATGATTGAACCGTTGATATATGTGTGTATGTGGTTAGTTTATTAAATGATTTAAGCATCATGATTGAACCGTTGATATATGTGTGTGCGTGGTTAGTTTATTAAATGATTTAAGAATCATGATTTAACCGTTGATATGTGTGTGTGTGGTTAGTTTATTAAATGATTTAAG
>CM067304.1:50534934-50685255 GCA_034231615.1 Meghimatium bilineatum
GCCATTTCTAACTTTCTCTGTATGCGTACGTTTCCACTGGCTGAAACTAGTCGAGTGCGTATATGAGGCCTACGATACACACACTAACTGGAGAGAAATTATCTAGTGCTTATATGAGGCCTACGATACACACACTAACTGGAGATAAACTATCTAGTGCTTATATGAGACATACGATACACACACTAACTGGAGAGATGCATGAAAACATCACGTCGTTCGTCTATTTTCCTATCTAGCTGTAAGAATACTAATGTTTGAGATTACATAAATATTACGTCACCTATTGCGTAAGTATTGTAAAGTTTACACTCTAGCCCAGGGGTAGGCAAACTTTTTGTGCAGAGGGCCACATTGAAAATTGTAAAGCTATTGGAGGGCCACATATAATATTATGTATATTTTTGTTTAAAATTCTCGGTAAGTAATCAATTAAATACTTTTATTGTAAAGAAAGGTAGTTTTACATAATGTAGATAACCTTAAATAAATTACATTTCTAACAGACTTACACTATAGCAGTATATTTTCTAATATGGATAAAAAGTTTTGCAAAATTTTTAACACTATTTGAAAAATATTATGTTGCATACAGTGACAATATATCAATAGTTTTAATGAAGATTAAAAAAAAACCACCATACACATACAGTAACAACAGTTACAACTTTATTGATAGTATTAATTTCTAATGAGATGTATGTAATTGCTTGTAAGATTTTATAATTCCTTTGAAATCTAGAACAAGTTTACCTGTAGAAATTTGCATGACTGCGTTTAAGTTGCAATCAGATAATAAAGGCCTATTCTTAGATTTGTTGATTTTTTAAGCAAGAAAATGCCCGTTCACAAATATATGTAGATCCAAATAGTGAAAAAAATTTAGCTGCAAGGTTTTTTAAGTTTGGGAATGATTGTTCAGGCGAAGAACCATAGAAATCCAACAAACATTCAGACTTAAATTTTTCCTTCAGGTAATGACTGGTTTGTAATTCAAGAAACTACAACTGTATGTGCTCTGGGGTTCTATCAGCTTCTGCACTGAAAGAACTGACAACATTGAAGTGTTGCTCCAAGTTCTTGAGATCTTGGAATCTTCTTCCAAATTCTAGCTTACTTGCATCTTGAAGTTGAAGGGCCAAATCTTCACTTATCTTTTCAACACGCCTGAACACAGTTCTTCTGGATAATGCATTGCTGTCAAATTTGTTGTTTTGTTCTGGACACAAAATGTTTGTTGCATCTAGTAAACATTCCTTAATAAATTCACCATCAGAAAATGGCTTGTATTTAACAATGTTGTGTAACAACACCAAACTGGCCGCTGTTATGGCATATTGAATTGAAGACTGTTTTTATAAACACAGTTTGTTGTTTTCTCCAGACTTTTTATCAACTCCATGCATTTTCTTTTCCTTTCTTCAGATGTTAGATTGTGTCCGAAATTGGGATGTTTTGTCAGGTAATGTCTTTTTAAGTTATATTCTTTAAAAACTATTTAGCTATTCAACCCCCTCCCTGCAACGCCTGAACTGGTAAAATGCAGCATTGACAGTTTTTTTTTAAAAACAGCCACTGATTCGTGACACAGCAAGCAAACAGATTTGTTGCCAACTTGCATAAAACAATATTTGGTAATCCATTCGTCTTTGAAAACCCGACACTCGTCTAAAATCTTAAGTTTTTTGGATGCACTCATTATAATAAAAATATCTTAAAATGTTGCAAAGTTAACTAAAAACAAATGTGCTTCCGGCAGCGCGAATATAATTATTTAGATTTAGAAAAATCGGTTGTAATATAAATACGGAAATTTGTGAATAGAAACTACAAACGTAATGGTTATTAAAACACACCTGGAATTCCCCAGGCAGTGCGCAGCTTAAATGATTGCAAATCGAGTATTTGCGCATTCCATTCGTAGGATATGAGAGGGGGGGGGGATTTCTGACGATACATTATTGTTGTAACGATGCATTATTAATAAAAAAAGCTTTTAGCGATATTTTATTTTGTATGAAACATCTTTTTAATATAAACTAATCATACATCCCGACATAATGCTTACAAGTTAAAAAAAATTAATTATAATTTGAAAGGCAACTTTCAACCTGTATAAAATTATATCGTCCGAGTACTTATAATAATTGAGAAACATTCAGCCAATCAAATTCCGTCAATTATAGAATAGTAAATTACTCAATATTAAACACTCATATTAAACGTAGTAAAATTTCATTGACGATATAAATATATATATATATATAAAATTGGATGTTAAATTGGAAGAACAAAATAGTATATATTTAATATATAAGAAAGTCGAATTAAAATTCCAATGGATATCTGCGTAATACTAATGGGTAAAAATCATTTGTGACGATCGTTCGTTTATTTAAAAATGTGTTTGAGGGCCGCAAAATATCCAATGGCGGGAAGCATGCGGCCCGCGGGCCGTAGTTTGCCCACCCCTGCTCTAGCCACATTTAAATGGACCGTTCCCATAATGCCTTGTTCTGAATCTAATGGCTGACTTTCTACACCATCTAACCAGAGAGAGAGAGAGAGAGAGAGAGAGAGAGAGGGGTAGAGAGAAAGGAGAACACAGAGAATGGCAAGCTTAACAAGACCAAAGTTGAATAAATGGTAACAAACATAATATTGGTAAAGGGAAGTGCCGATGTTGAAAGCCTTGGGAAAAGACAAGGTGACATGGAAAAGAAAATGTCTGTTGAAACATGGGCCGTTCATAATCAACAGGAGACTAAGAATCCAAGAAAACCATCAGACATGATCAATTATGCATGTTGCACAGGGTTTCACACTGCCCTTGGCTACAAGGAAAACATCTGGTGACAGACACATCAATAATGTATTAGGGGACTGGCATAATTACATTGTCCACCCCAATAATTTTTGTTAATTTTGAGTTGTTTTTTTGTTTGTGCGTTTCCAGTTGTGAATATTCTTTACATCAGAGTGATATCTCTGACATGCCCGATCTATCATGCTTCTTCTTTACCTTTGTAATGAATTATCACAGGAAAACAACGAGGCTAACACGAAGTTGTAACATCATTAAGGAAATATAAATCATACCTTCTGAATAAAATATAATTATAAGATACATTAATCACAAGTAAACAACTACGAATTACCATAAATATAGACAGGGTTGGGCAAAATACGGTACATAATCTTAATTCAGACCGTCACGTAATCTTTCTACGTCCTTCAAGAAAGTCCTCTACCCCCGCAAGCAAGTTGGTCACTCTTTCAAGCAAGTTTTTCACCCCGGCAAAGAATACAAACACGTTTTTCACCCCTTCAAACATATTTTAACCCCCTTCAAGAAAGTTTATCACCCCTCCAAAAAAGGTTTTCACTCCATTGAAGGAAGCTATTCACCCCTTTATAGCAAATTTTGCACCCCTACCAAGCAATTTTTAAACGCCTAAGAGACAGATCTAACAGTTATATATACTTTGCGCGCCCCCCTCCTCCTGAGTCATGAAAGCATTACTTGGAGGTTCAAGAGATTGTAAAGAGCATCACTCCATAACCGATGAAAAAAAGCTCAAGCAACAAGTGCTTCAGAATAATTCCATCTACTCTGATGTTGAATTCAGTAGGACATTAATCCTTTGATCTTACCATTCTTCAGAATAATTCCATCTACTCTGATGTTGAATTCAGTAGGACATTAATCCTTTGATCTTACCATTCTTCAGAATAATTCCATCTACTCTGATGTTGAATTCAGTAGGACATTAATCCTTTGATCTTACCATTCTTCAGAATAATGCCATCTACTCTGATGTGGAATTCAGTAGGACATTAATCCTTTGATCTTACCATTCCATCAGTTGTTCTTATATTCAACCAAGCCTTTTGTTATGACCGTCTTAAGTAATGAAATTCATCATTTCTTGTAACTGTATTTCATTTTCAATTATAAAAAAAACTGTCTCATCATCGTATCTCAGGTTACTTGGAGTATCTTGTATGGATCCCATGATTATCTCACTGTAGACATTGAACATATCGGGGGACAGCACGCCAACGTTATGTAACAAATTAATGAAGTCAATAGCACAGCACACAGATTAGATGTCACAATAACCATTAGATACATATTGCAGCACATCAATAAATTCTTTCAAGTAGGAAGCATGAGAATAGGTGAAACATTCTTGAGTACAAAGTGTTTGTCCTGACATAATAGCATCTTTTTTGTGTGTGGGGAGGGGGGAGGGTGTTAGTCACGTAAACAAAAACCCGTTTACTTGAGTTGCATACCGATTCAGTGCCGTTAGAACTGACCTAGTTAAATTCCTGTCAGCCTCTAGAATTTATCAATAAGTTCAATCTACGATAATGAAACCTTAAGTAATGTGTCAGTTGTTTCTGTGAGTCAATTTTCATTGATGGGGACATGGATCGCACTGAGATTTTGGACAATGGTAAATTGTTTAACGTACCTCGGCAATACACAATCATAAAATGTCATCGTTGATGATTAAGTGTATACCAGGATCTTCAAGACAAGCAACAAGTTCCCTAGACTGTATACTAATGGTTTACAAGAAATGATATTAGTCTAGAGATTGTGTGACAACTAAAGTGAGAATCGTTCTTCTAACGCGATGCATTATCCTGTCCTGCGATTCTCTTCGGCTGTCGACACATATAATGAGACCAACGAAAACCAAGGAAATGGCAAATACGTCACTCTAGAAGGATACATATAATGAGCCAGCAGGACTGTATAATTGACGAAAGACACGGTAGTGTAGTATAAAACGAAATAAACGGAACTGTGTTGCTTTGTATCCTTCATCATCATCATCATCAGGTGCCATGCTGGCTGGCGTAGGCGGTCATGGCTCTCCACAGCTCTCTGTCCACAGTATTATGTGTCAATGTCGTTGTTGTTTCCTTGCCGTGCCAGGTTGTCAAACTGTCTAATATTTTCTTAGTTATCGCCCTCTATCTCTGTTACCTTCAATTTTGCCTGTTCTGACTATGTTCTCTAAACCTGCCTGTCTCATGAAGTGGCCAAAAAAAGAAGAATGCCTTTTTATTTTATTGTTGATTAAGATCCGTTTCGCATTTGACTCATTCAACACCTCTACATTAGTTTTTCTGGCAGCCCATGGTATTCTCAGCATTCTTCTGTAGAACCACATCTCTGTTGCCTCTAATTTCCCACTTTCCAGTGTGTTTATTGTCCAAGACTCGCACCCATATGATAGTATAGGAGTTATATAGCACTGCACTGCACTATAGAACTCTCTTTCTTACAAATAATGACAAGGTCATATTACACAGTATATTATTCATTTTCCTGAATGTAGATTTTACCTTTCATATTCTGCTTCTTATTTCTGTTGAACTTCTTCCATCTGCATTATATTCTTATACGGGACATTTCAAGTTTATAACGTGATTCTCGTTCATCGACCGTGAAAAGTATAACAAGGAGTCTTAACGAAAATTTTGTTATAATTACAACTAGGATAGAATATGTCAGTCCAAAGTCCCCTTTAAGTTTCGAGGCTGCGCACCTATTAAAGAATTCCGCGCATGGAATTTAATCGATACGCTAAATCCTGGCCAAATTGAACAATGCCCATGTCAAAAAATGTCCCCAGACTGCAGAATATATTATGTAGACATGCCCACTCTTCGATGACATGAGAACTACAATATAACACCAAGAGAAAGATCTGAAGGTGAAACTGTGGGGCAATCGTGAGGACCACCTGCTGACGACTGAATTCACGGAAGTGACCCACCGTCCTGTATAGACTTATGAGCATAGAAAACTGATCGCAGAAGAATATTATTTAACATAATTAACAAGGTTGCTTCTTGGAGGAAACATATCATAATAGACTCTCAGAACAATGTTTTCGGATGAAAGTGTAGACTGAAAGAAGTTGGTGATAATCGCAACCGAACTAAATCATGATATAAATGAATATGTTTCTTGATGTAGAGGGTCTGAATGTTACTAGACGTGCAACCTGGATGTTTCCCACAGATTGGTTTCATACTCAAAATACTCTAAAATCTTACCGGTGTGCGAGACTCCAACTCTCATCTTGATGATGATTTGAGACCAAGTCAGCATTTAGTGAATGAATAAAGATAAGTGTATCGATGCCTTGATGTAGGGATCCCACTACAGGACAGACTCACTATATATCGTTGTCATCTGCCTGACCCGTCACAGTGCAACAGTTACTCTTTGGTAGATGACAACGATACATAGTGAGTCTGTCCTGTAGGGGGATCCCTAGATCAAGGCATCGATACACTTATCTTTATTCATACAGTAATATTTTAGAGTATTTTGAGTATGAAATCAATCTCTGGGAAACCTCCACGTTGCACGTATAGTAACATTCAGACAAAACAAAATACACGTACAGCGGGGGACACCATGAGCTAGACACATGCAAGTTTCACACCAAGATAAGAGATATAAAGTGTCGAAGATTGAGTGTAGCCAACATTCGTTGTGTAGACGAACATATGCGGCACAAGACATCCCAAGAAAGACACGAAAACATCATGGTGGAGTGTGGAGATACAAAAAGTCATACAACAGAAAAAACAATGTTTCCAGAAATTTGTTGAAATCCAAACAATCTGACGACTATCAACAATATCGACTTGCTAGAAAGAATGCCAAGATTGTAATCAAAGAAGCAAAAGTTAATTCATGGAACAAGTATGGAAAACATTTAACTGATATATGTAAAACAAACCCAAGAGAAATTTTCAAAAGTATTAAATCTATGCGAGTAAGAGAAGAGAGCTATAATCCCATAACATTTATCAATGATAAAAATGGCAAACCATTAGTGAAAAGCATGAATAGGAAAGCAAGATGGAAAGAATACGTCCAGGAATTATACAACCCAACAATAACAACAGAATATAGACCCACCAACGCTCAAAAAGATATAAAAGACACAGAACCAATTATACTAAATCAAGAAATAGAAGAAGCCTTAAAACATAGCCCAAGTAATAAATCACCAGGAGAGCACGGTATACCAAGCGAAGCAATAAAAGCGTGTAGGAATACAGGAGTCCAATGGTTAGCCAGACTATTCACAATAGCCTGGTCAGAAAGAAAAGTACCAGATGACTGGCAAAAATCAGTAATTGTACCACTATGGAAAAACAAAGGTAATAAGAGAGAGTGTGAATCATATAGAGGCATCTCCTTGTTAAGTCACACAGGTAAAATCTACGTAAAAATAATAGAACAAAGAATGCGATACATTGCAGAACCACAGTTGAGCCCCTCTCAGTTTGGTTTCAGAAGGGGAGCAATCTGTACAGACGCACTTTTCACACTGAGACAATTGAGTGAAAAAGCAATCGAATATAATCAAGATTTAAACACAGTATTTGTAGACCAGGAAAAGGCATTCGACAGAGTAGATAGAAACATTATATGGGAAACCTTAGAAATGTACAACATCAGAGGGCAACTGTTAGATAACATAAAAGCGATATATCAAAAATGCCAAAGCTCAGTAAGAACAACAGATCGAATGATAGAACCTTTTAAAACAAGATCTGGAGTAAGACAAGGATGCGTACTTTCACCCCAACTTTTCAACATATACATGGACAGAATTTTAGAAGAAGCTCATATCAACACAGAGGAAAACATTGCAAATAACCCTGATGAGGAACTTAATAATGAAATCAATGAACTATTATTTGCTGATGATCAAAGTTTAATATACAAAGATGAGGAAACTTTGCAAAAGCACATAAATGCATTGTTGTTAACATGTCAGAAGTACAACATGAAAATTAATGTACAAAAAAAAAGAAGTTATGAAAATTAGCAAGTCTTCAACATCAATGAATATAACAATAGATAGCTCCAAAATGAAACAAGCCAAAGAATTTAAGTATCTAGGCAGCATTTTTTCCGAAGATGGAAGACTAGACAGAGAAATAGAAACAAGGTGCCAGAAAGTAAACACAGGGACATACCAACTTTCACCATTACTTCTTCATCCAAAGATCAAGATGGAAATTAAATAACAAATAATATCTACAATTTTTATACCAACACTGTGCTAGCAATGTCAAACATGGTCTTTAAAAGCTTCGCAGCAAAGAAAAATCGTCACATATGAAATGAAGTGTCGGAGGAAAGCTGCAATGGTTACCAAACTAGATAAAATAAGAAATGAAGAAATTAGGAAAAGAGTTGGTATAATATCATGTATCAAACATATTGAGAGACAGCAAGTAAAATGGTTCGGTCACCTTATGAGAATGAATCCAAACCAAATACCAATAAGAGCATATAATACAAGAATATCCGGGCATAAAGCCAAAGGTCATCATCATCAGGTGCCATGCCGGGTGGCGTAGGCGGTCATGGCTCTCCACAGCTCTCTGTCCACAGTATTATGTATCAAAGTCGTTGTTGTTTCTTTGCCGTGCCAGGTTGTCAAACTGTCTAATATTTTCTCACGTTGTCGCCCTCTGTCTCTGGTGCCTTCAATCTTGCCTGTTGTGATTATGTTCTCTAAACCTGCCTGTCTCATGAAGTGGCCAAAAAAAGAAGATTGCCTTTTTCTTATATTGTTGATTAAGGTCCGTTTCGCATTTAACTCTTTTAACACCTCTACATTAGTTTTTCTGGCAGTCCATGGTATTCTCAGCATTCTTCTGTAGAACCACATCTCCGTTGCCTCCAATCTCCCACTTTCCAGTTTGTTTATTGTCCAAGACTCGCACCCATATTGTTAGTATAGGGGTTATATAACACTGCAGAACTCTCTTTCTCACCTCTAATGACAAGGTCATATTACACAGTATATTTTTCATTTTTCTGAATGTTGTTTTTGCCTGTCCTATTCTGCATCTTATTTCTGTTGAACTTCTTCCATCTGCTGTTATAATTGTACCTAGATATTTGAATTGGTGGACCTGTTTTAATACTATATCATTCACTATGATCTTGCAAGGTGTGTTATTTTCTTTCTTTGAAATAACCATTACTTCTGTTTTCTTGATATTTAGGAAGAGGCCTTTCTCTTTGCTTTCTGTGACTACTACTTTAATTAATTTTTGAAGGTCTTCCTCACTTTTTGCAATCAGAACAGTGTCATCCGCATATCTCAAATTATTTATGTTATGTCCTCCCACTGATATTCCTGGGATATCTACTATTGCACGCATTATGTTTTCACTGTATAGAGAGAACAGGTCTGGTGAAAGCACGCATCCCTGTCTGACTCCTTGTTTTATTTGTTGAAAAGGGCCAAATTGCTTTCCTACTCTTATTGCTGCTGTTTGTTGCCAGTACATGTTCTTGATTATTCTTAAATCCTTGCTGTCAATGTTCAGATTCTCTAGCATGTGTATAATTTCGCTATGTTTAACTTTGTCAAAAGCTTTAGTGTAGTCTATAAAACAGAGGTACAGATCTGTTTTTACCTCTATAGACCTCTCTATTAGTGTTCTCAATATATAAATCGCATTGTTGGTGCCTTTGCCTTCTACAAATCCACATTGTTCTGGACTTATTTCTGGTTTTATTTTGTTTCTCACTCTCTTCATGATGATTCTGAGCAATATTTTGGTTATTTGGCTCATGAGGCTGATTGTACGGTGTTCTTCACATTCAGTGGTCCCTGGTTTCTTAGGTAATGCTATGAATATGGATCTCATTAAGTCATCGGGTATGTTTCCGCTGTTATATATGTCATTCAGCAATTTTGTGATTATTTCAACTCCAAAGTTATCTAAAGCTGCTAAAGGTAGACCAAGCCAAAGGTAGACCAAGAAAACGGTGGATAGAAAACATTAAGATAACCTTGAACAAACATGGACTAAATGCAACCTCGGCGACACATCTGGCCTTGAAAAGACAGCTTAAGATACCACCCCTACGCTTAACGGCAAGTGTGAATGCGATCAACAATCATTCACCTGGGGATAGACAATAGACGACACGAGGCAAGATTAAACAGTGACATTTAGATGTCAACTAGTGTAGACGACACGAGTCACGATAGTGAAACAGTGAAATTTAGATGTCAACTAGTGTAGACGACACGAGGCACAATGGTGAACCAATGACATTTAGATTTAAAATAAAGTTATAAAACATGAAATATACTGCATCACACAAAGAGAGACAAGTCAGAACAAGCCTCCACTACGCGGAATGAATCTGCAGCTGATTTAGAGGACCATAAATCGATCGTTAGTGATCAAACACATCGACTTCCATAAACAGTGTCAGCCAGTACGACTTACGCATTTCAATACTGATTAGGAAGAGAAGATATCATTGACATAGAGAAATTGTGTTCAGAAAATGGTTAGAACTATGAATGCTTGATACATGGAAAAACTGGTTGCATGGCACTCTCTAAAGACACAGAGTACGTGGTCAGTGGATTACCAGAACCGGGACTCTTACAATTTGTAATGGGTGTAAAGCTCTGATATGTTAACAAATTAGACAACTATCCAGGGTTGAAAGGCGCGTGCCTCACCATATGAGGTGAATGTTACGTAACCAAACAAACGTTTCGCCACGTAACCTCTTTAGAAATTCAAATGTGATTTAATCTTTTCACTGTCTAGAAGATTTGCAAATAATAATGATTCTGGCTACTGGGATTAAGTAAATTAGGTTATTGTATGGAATGAAATATGTCTGGCTATGTTGTGGCATGCTACACAGCGTCTTTAACAGCTAGGGTATCGAGTTCAAATCCCGCTACAAGCAATTATGCATTGGGACCGTTCAGAAAGCAATGATAAACCGCTGAATGTATATTTATTATGCCTAGAAAATTACTACATTCAATAAATGCTGTAATGCTGGCACATACTGTATAGAATATGCTGCCAAATGTTTTTGAAGACCATGTTTATATCGTTGATATTTGTGTGTGTGTGTGGTTAGTTTTTTTTAATGATTTAAGCATCATGATTGAACCGTTGATATATGTGTGTATGTGGTTAGTTTATTAAATGATTTAAGCATCATGATTGAACCGTTGATATATGTGTGTGCGTGGTTAGTTTATTAAATGATTTAAGAATCATGATTTAACCGTTGATATGTGTGTGTGTGGTTAGTTTATTAAATGATTTAAGCATCATAATTGAACCGTTGATATGTGTGTGTATGTGGTTAGTTTATTAAATGATTCAAGCATCATATTTGTACCGTTGATGTGTGTGTGTGTGTTTGTGTGGTTAGTTTATTGAATGTTTTATATATATATATATATACCGTACTACGAGTTTATGACAGGAAAAACTTACCTCATCATCAACAGCAGTGTTGACGCTATCCATACTTTGACTTAAGGATGCACAACCGTCTTTAAGCCCGTGAGTTGGGGAGCCTGCACTTGAAGCATTCATCGATGTGCTCATCTCGGTAATTAACATGTGAACAGGTGGCTTGGTCCGTGGACAATAGTGCATATATACTGACTGGTGTTCAAGTGAAATGAAAAGTTCGAATCGTAGAATATTCCAGATGTGACTGTCTGACTTGCTACTATAGCCCAAACACTGTTAAATATATTGTCTAATATTGATCTAATTGATGGCTACATGTAGGATGTCTAGTTTTTTTAAAAACAATATGCATTTCCTTATTGGCAATTTATCTGCACAGTACCCATTCCGTGGATGTAGTCCAAATTTTTAATTGAAAAACAATAGATCATTGGAATATGGTCCTGCAAAATGAATGACACGTTATAGCATTATGATATATATGCAGGTAGAGATACAAGATTTATTTTATTCAAATAGTAAGATTTATTTGTATTCTTCTTCTTCTTCTTCAGCGTTCATTCTCAAACTTCCTCTGGATATCTCTTGCAACAGGACCATGGTCCTACTATATTTCCAGCAGGATATAGTCCAGAGAATGGAAATGCGTCGTGTCGCCGTTTTATTTGCGCCAATGGCCCGACACATCCGTTTTGGTGGTATTTGTATTCAAATAATGAAAATATTAATGTCTAATATAATCTATTCCGTGTCGGTTTTTATCATTCTTGATAAAGCTGTCCATGTATTCCTATTTTGTATCTATAAGATAAGTTCATTTTTTGGAACGCACTTCAAGTTCGAATTATGTTTGTCGCTAAAACCCTTTCTTTTTTATTGTGTAGTTGTATGACATTCTATGGTTTATCAAGACTTTATCTATGTAAGACACATTCAATTAGATCCCATTTCAACTTACGTACTATTTTCGAAAATATATCGCGACTGTATCTATGTAAGATATTCTAAAATATATCGCGACTGTATCTATGTAAGATATTCTAAAATATATCGCGACTGTATCTATGTAAGATATTCTAAAATATATCGCGACTGTATCTATGTAAGATATTCTAAAATTTATCACAACTTTATCAATTTTAAGACATTTAAAAAATGTATCTAATTAAGACATTATGAAATTTATCACAATTTTATCTATGTGAAACATTCTAATACTGATCACGACTTTATCTATATAGAACATTCACACTTTTATCACTTCTGTATCTAAGTAAGATATACTTAAATTTATTACGACTTTATGTACGATTTTATCTTTTATCATTTTATCTGTGTAAAACATTTTAACATGTTTCAAAACTTTATCTGTGTAAGACATACCAACATTTTTTATTACTTTATGTAAGGTATTTTAGTATTTATCAAGAAATGAGTAAATAGTAAGTAGTAATAGCTATTGAACGTATTTGCATTGCCTTGATAATAACTACAGACAAAAATGCTGTGGTGATGGTTACACCCTGAATACTCTTCAGGAGCCAGCAACCATAATCTTCAGGAACCATCATTTTCAGGAGCCAGCAACCATCATCTTCAGGAGCCAGAAACCATCATCTTCGGGAGCCAGTAACCATAATCTTCAGGAATCTGCAGCCATCATTTTTCAAAATGTTCCATAACTATAATTCTCAATATTCTTCTGTGAAGATATTGTGACTGTATCTGCTAGTTTTAGCCATGATCATCAGTTGCCGTGCCGACTTGCGTAGGTGGTCATGAATCTCTACAACATTATATTTGCAGTATCTCTTATGAGGATCATTAATTGAATCTTTGCATTTCAACAATGTCAGACTAACTAGTATTTTCTAACACTGTCGTTCTCATACCTCTCCTGCCTACAATTTTAACTGTTGTTACTATATTTTCCAGATCTATTGTCAATAACGTGTCCAAAAATACAGATTGTATTGTCTAATACTCTTAAGTAGCCATCGCCTCGCATTTGACTCTGTAAATACGTCTTCGTTATACTTCTTTTAATACTATTACTATTTAAATGTATTGTGTATTTATTGCAAATGTACATCTGATACTACACGTGTGAAGTAAATGTTGAAATAATCATGACTCTATCTAGTGTCAGACATAGATGTGTATCATGCATCTATCTAGTGTCAGACATAGATGTGTATCATCACTATATAGTGTCAGACATGGATGTGTATCATGAATCTATCTAGTGTCAGACATAGATGTGTATTCTGACTCTATCTAGTGTCATACATGAATGTGTATCATGACTCTCTAGTATCAGACACGAATGTGTATCATGACTATCTAGTGTCAGACATGAATGTGTATCATGCCTATCTAGTGTCAGACATGAATGTGTATCATTCCTATCTAGTGTCATACATGAATATTTATCATGACTATCTAGTGTCAGACATGGATGTGTATCATGACTATCTAGTGGCATACATGCATGTGTATCATGATTATCTAGTATCAGACATGGATGTGTACGTTCAACAGATACAGACTCTATGTACAGTGGTTAGATTGCAAACAGTTCATATTATTTCAGGAATAATATCAGTGGGTGTACATAACCCCAGGAAAAAACTTGATTTATATTAACAACAACTTTTCTGATTGTTAAAATGGAGAACAATCACCAAGAACTGATCAATTTAATTGCAGCACAAAGCAAAGATAAGAACCTGTTTTTAAATTAACGGAAATCAGAAGTCATGACTGTTTATAAGAATTAGAATAGCACAGGGCGCAAGATCAATACACAAAATAGGTCCACCAATTCCAATATTTAAAAACAATACAGACATTAGATGGAGAAGTTAAAGAACGACAAGAAACAAAATGGTGAATACTAAGAAATATAGTTGTTGCTATCCTGGAATCATGCTCGCAGAGAGAAAGGGTTCAGTACCTGATGGGAATAGGCACGATATGTCAAATGGGACAAGAGAACAATCTTGAGAACACGCTTCTAGCCTCCGGTGTTACTAAACGTGTGTTTGAGACTCATACTTGGACGAAGGGCTCATGATGTCGATGAATGGCACCTCGGCTAAGGGGGCGAACGAGCCTGGGTCCAACTCTTCTATCGAGTTCTTCCTAAACCGGAACTTTGCTCGTGGATAAGAAAAGATTCAGTAACCGAAGGCACGTGCACAATACGTCTAATTATAGAACAAGCTCACTGGCTGAGGAACTTTGCGAGATAGACGTGAACAACAACAGCCGTCTAGACGTAAAGTCAACACACACTTGCCGCCTGGGGACAGATAGGAAGGCTGTCACACACTATGGACTCCCACCCGAATTAAAGGCACGCTGAAGACGGATGCGTCGAGCTACTGGCGCAAATTAAAGCAGCGACACAACGCAATTCCATTGTCTGGATTACGTTCTGCGGAAATCTAGCAGGACCACTGTCCTACTACAAGAGAGATTCAGTGGGAGTTTGAGAATGTGTCCTGCTACAAGAGAGATCCAGTGGGAGTTTGAGAATGTGTCCTGCTACAAGAGAGATCCAATGGGAGTTTGAGAATGTGTCCTGCTACAAGAGAGATCCAGTGGGAGTTTAAGAATGTGTCATGCTACAAGAGAGATCCAGTAGGAGATTGAGAATGTGTCCTGCTACAAGAGAGATCCAGTGGGAGTTTGAGAATGTGTCCTGCTACAAGAGAGATCCAGTGGGAGTTTGAGAATGTGTCCTGCTACAAGAGAGATACAGTGGGAGTTTGAGAATGTGTCCTGCTACAAGATAGATCCAGTGGGAGTTTGAGAATGAAAGCAAATAAACAAACAATTAATTACTTTCTCATGAAGGACTCAATTGCGTGACGGTATTTAAATGGAATATTTAATTACTCTCAGGTGAAGGAATAAATAGTGTGAAAGTATTTGAATGTAATCTTTAATTACTCTCTCATAAGGATTCAATAGTGTAATGATATGTTCATGTAGCGTTAAATACTTTAACGGAAATGAATTAATGGTGTATATGTATTTGAATGAAATATTTAAATACTCTCTCAGGAAGGAACCAATAGCGTAACTATATGTGTGTAGATATTTGAATGAAATATTTAAATACTCTCTCAGGAAGGAACCAATAGCGTAACTATATGTGTGTAGATATTTGAATGAAATATTTAAATACTCTCTCAGGAAGGAACCAATAGCGTAAATATATGTGTGTAGATATTTGAATGAAATATTTAAATACTCTCTCAGGAAGGAACCAATAGCGTAACTATATGTGTGTAGATATTTGAATGAAATATTTAAATACTCTCTCAGGAAGGAACCAATAGCGTAACTATATGTGTGTAGATATTTGAATGAAATATTTGAATACTCTCTCAGGAAGGAACCAATAGCGTAACTATATGTGTGTAGATATTTGAATGAAATATTTAAATACTCTCTCAGGAAGGAACCAATAGCGTAACTATATGTGTGTAGATATTTGAATGAAATATTTAAATACTCTCTCAGGAAGGAACCAATAGCGTAACTATATGTGTGTAGATATTTGAATGAAATATTTAAATACTCTCTCAGCAAGGAACCAATAGCGTAACAATATGTGTGTAGATATTTGAATGAAATATTTAAATACTCTCTCAGGAAGGAACCAATAGCGTAACCATATGTGTGTAGATATTTGAATGAAATATTTAAATACTCTCTCAGGAAGGAACCAATAGCGTAACTATATGTGTGTAGATATTTGAATGAAATATTTAAATACTCTCTCAGGAAGGAACCAATAGCGTAACTATATGTGTGTAGATATTTGAATGAAATATTTAAATACTCTCTCAGGAAGGAACCAATAGCGTAACTATATGTGTGTAGATATTTGAATGAAATATTTAAATACTCTCTCAGGAAGGAACCAATAGCGTAACTATATGTGTGTAGATATTTGAATGAAATATTTGAATACTCTCTCAGGAAGGAACCAATAGCGTAACTATATGTGTGTAGATATTTGAATGAAATATTTAAATACTCTCTCAGGAAGGAACCAATAGTGTAACTATATGCGTATAGCTATTTGAATGAAATATTCAAATACTCTCTCAGGAAGGAAACATTGGTTTGTAGGTTTCTGAATGGAATCTTTAATTTCTCAACCAAGAAACAACCGTTTGTGTAGTTGTGTCTTGATATTTGACTGAAATATTTAATTACTATTTTAGGAATGAAGAATTAGTGGTGGAAATGCTTATAGAAAAAGTCTACTGTAACAATGTATACGGTATTTGTGCGCCACAAAAATGAACCATAACATTTTTATCTACATACCAAAACATAATTTGCAAGTCTATATATTAGAACATAACTGCATTTTCTACATATAAAAACATAGCTGCCTTGTCTACATATCGAAACATAACCGCCTTGTCTACATTTCAAAACACAGCTGTCATGTCTACATAACACAACATAACTGCATTATCTACATAAAAACACATCATTGTCTACTTTACATTTCAAGAGATAGGTGTTGTGCCTATGAACTAAAACATAACTGTCTACCCTGCAGATCATAACACACGTTTCTGATGAACTTATTGAAACATAACTTTCATTTCCACACATCAGAACATAAACAACTTGCCTACACGTATCACACAACATAACTGCCGTATATATATATATAATACAAATATATATATATATACTATTGGAAATATTACATTTATACTCTGGTCATATGAATGGACACTGTGTCTTCACATAGAAACAGGGCTCTGTTTGATTATTTTTCCAAAGTACATTGAACTTGCTTCCAGTTTGTGAACACGAAGGCGTATTTCTGTGGAGAAACAGTAGATTAATTAGTATGAAGTGTGACTATGGGATAAACATATGGATTTCTCAAGAAGAGAGAAGTAGCTTGAAGGACTAAATAAAAGACGGCTCCACGCAGTGGAAATAAACATTTTATATTCTCATTGATGGATTGGTTAGCTGGCTGGGTGTTCGACAATGCAAAGTTCAATGACTAAATGAAAGCGAGCGAGAAGGGGGGTGGGGGGGAGAGAGAAGAGAGAGAGACAAAAAAAGAAAAATCAAGAGAATATAAAGACAAAGAGAGAGAAAAAGCAAGAGAAGAGAGATATAATGAGAGAGAGAGGAAAATCAAGAGAGAGAAAGAGAGAGAGAGAGAGAGGAGCAAGCGACAGAGAAAGAGCGAGAAAGAGTAGTTAGAGATTAAAACAGAGAGACAAAGAGACAAAAGAGAGCAAAAAGGAAAGAATGAGATAGAGACAGAAAAAGAAAGAGTGAGTGAGAGAGAAAGAGCGAAAGAAATAGAAAGATATAGATAACGAGAGAGAAAATTAGAGAAATATAAGAAGGGAGAGAAAGAGAGTGAACAAGAGAGACTTTGAGTGAGAAAAAGAGACAGAGAGAGCTAGAAAGATGGAAAAAGAGAGAAACGAAAGGAGGCGATACATTTAAAGAGAGATACAAAGAGAGGAAGAGATAAATACAGAGAAAGAGTAAGAGAGATGGAAAGAATGAGAAATTAGAAAGAGTGAAAGAGAAATGAAGGAAAGGGGAAGAGAGAGAACGAGAGAGACAGAAAGAGAGAAATAAGAAAAGGAAATGAGAAAGAGATTGAAAGAGAAAGAATGAGAGAAAGAGATATTGACAATTAAAAGATAATATAAAATGAATCTCCAGTATCACAATTGGTGTTTAGAAATGTAGTCAACATACGAGGTTCCTAGTACTCGAAGGCATTAATTCAAGCAGATATATCACATAAAAGTACAGACAAGTAATGTCAGATGGGTCACTGTCTCCTGCACTACATTAGCTCTCATTTCTTGTATATACACTGACATATTTATCCTTCTATTGATGTTTCCTTTCTACTTGTGTCTGTATCAGCTCATGGTCAAATTCTCACTTTTCTCTCTTCTTTATCTCCTTCATAATCACATATTTATGTTAGATTCCCACAATTTCACATATCACATGATAGGTTCCCATGAGTCACATATGTATGGTAGGTTTCCATAGTCACGTATTTATGTTAGTTTCCCATGAGTCACATATCTATGGTAGGTTTCCATAAAGTCACGTATTTATGTTAGTTTCCCATGAGTCATATATATATTTTAGATTACCATAAAGTGACACATGTATGCTAGGTTCCCATAAAGACACATATCTCTTTTAGGTTCACATACAGTCACATATATATGATAGGTTCCCATAAAGTCACCTATCTCTGTTAGGTTCCAACGGGTGGTTAGTGATTCAAAAGTTCATGGGTTCATGCCCTTTGACCCAAATTAGGTTTCGATAATGTCACATTTTTATGTTAGGTTCCTATAAAGTAGTATAAAGTGACATAATTATGTTATGTTCCCATAAAGTCACATGTATATGTTATACTTCCATACAGTCAAATATTTATGTTAGATTCAGGTGAAGTCGCATATTTATGTTAGGTTCCCATAAAGTCACATATATACATTCGGTTCCCGAAGTAGTTTTTATTTTGTTTATAATTCCTTTGTCCGGTTCTGTAGTTGATGTTCACTGATCGCGTTTAGGATAATCAATTAGCACGTTCAATATACAGCCAATTATACATCTGGGCAGTTCAAAAAGCAAAGGCAACCTATTGAACGTAAAATATTTCCTACAAATTACTAAAAAATGGTAGATAGATGTCTACGTTGGAATAATTGATGCTATCACTCAGATTATATTTCCTTTAACAATTATCTTTCATTCAAAATATTTATAAGATATCCTTCTTCATTTGTTTTCTTTGTCTATGAGATTTGAACTATTCATTTATATATATATATTGTTATATCTTATTGTCCTTAGTCAAATCTACTACGAATCTATTACCTGAATTTAATTTCCACATGTCATACATTAACATACTTGCTGAATCTCAGTATGATTATGTTGGTCATGTGTTTGGCTGTTAGTAGTTTTTTTAATTTTATTGAAATTACTTTGCGTCATCTCAATTTCTTTTTTTAACCTGTTAATTCAAACTATATGTGATCATATGGTCAAGATATAAGTGGCTATTCACTTGTTCATGTAACGTTTCTTGTGTTTGAATATTTACAGCAGAATATGTTTTCTCAGTGACTCAATGATCATGCTGATAAAGAGTTTGGATACGCCGACAATATTTAGAGTCGGTGAATTGGTATAATCTTACATGATTCAACTTCATGTGTACCTGGACATGCCGGTGTTCTAGGAAATGTGCGCGCAGACATACGTGGGGGTACGGCGATCATGGAGCAATGTCCAGAGACAATGTTCTAAATGCCTAAAGAATATATGGTGAATGATCGATGTAACAACCGTTTGTGAATCTGCAATCCTGAGTATACTGAAGTAATATCATGTAGATAGAAATGTGGATAAACACGAACATTTTACGAGTAACCAGTGGAGATTGGTTCACCAACACATAGTCGGTGTAGTAAGTCATTACACGCTAAAGAATAGTATGAGAAAAAGATCCGAGCACTTTTGGACCGACGGTTTGATTTGCAGTAAGGATGATTTTTCGACTAACTAACGTTCAGAGAATAGTGCTCACATTTTTCTAATATCGCATTTATTTAAGAATAACTTTAAAATGTTTGATTTTCACTACAATGATATCACTGAAGTAAAGAAAACAAGGTTTTCTTGTTTAACATTAACGTTCTTTCCTGTTTCATCGACACACATTTGTAACGTTATAAAGTGTAATGCGAACGAAATTAAACGATACAAAGAAGATGAGCAGAGAAAATGAGACACAACTAGAAGCAATTATTCAGCATACATTTTATGACAATTGAGAACCTCTATTGGTGTGCACGAACGACGCAACTTCCCCGGATTATATCGCATGCGTAGTAGATTTTCGAAAATGAAGAACTTTATGAACGGGCGAATTCCTAGCTATAAGAGGAGATGCTGCATCCTTCTCTGTGCGAAAAAGGTTGAAATCATTCATAGCTGTCTTTGCTGTCAAAAATGAAAAAAATGATGTCTTGACATACGCTGTCGACCAGTAGGTGTATCTTAAAAGTATCAGCGTCTACAGTGCCATTGTACACTCATTTACTTTGATGGTAACACTACATCATAGAATTGTGAGTATTATATGTGGATCGGTGTGACGTCAGTGTTTAACGACTTTATAGACACATTATATTATAATTTAGTAGCATAGAACGCACAAATTGTATGTCCACTTAACAGGGAAGCATACACGTGCCTGACACATGAGTTAGGGTAGGTAAATACAGCATGGAATGGAACTGGCCACCCCACCTATATTTGCGGCGATTTAGTACTGAAGAGTTATCTTCATCCCCGAAGGAAAGTTGCTGCTATGGGACCTATCTTACCTTTATCGACATTGCATAAATCATACCTTACCTTTATTCTGTAAAATATGGCTTCTATAAGTTGTATAAGAAAACACACTAAACAGAATATTGGACAGATAGTATAACCAACGATGACACATGCAATCCACTATACAAGAATACCGATATATCAAAAGCAATGTATGCTTATGGACTAAATATTTCAAAGTTCTATATGAAAACAACATAACTCCCGTTCAAAATCTTCATTATAAAACATAACTTCCGTTTCAAATATTCGTTATATGAAACATAATACCACGTTTACTATTATTTATAAAGAACCATATTTTCACCAAAACAAGGTGATTGTAACTTTTGTTGATTTGTGTTTGCACAGCAGTGATGTAGAAGTCATATCAATGGTGTAGACGACACATCAATGGTGTAGACGACACATCAATGGTGTAGGTGTAGAAGACACATCAATGTTGTAGAAGAAACATCATTGTTGTAGAAGGCACATCAATGGTGTAGAAGATACATCAGTGGTGTAGTTGTAGAAGACACATCAATGGTGTAGACGACACATCAATGGTGTAGGTGTAGAAGACACATCAATGATTTAGAAGACACATCAATAGTGTAGAAGACACATCATTGTTGTAGAAGGCACATCATTGTTGTAGAAGGCACATCATTGTTGTAGAAGGCACATCATTGTTGTAGAAGGCCCATCATTGTTGTAGAAGGCACATCATTGTTGTAGAAGAAACATCATTGTTGTAGAAGGCACATCAATGGTGTAGAAGATACATCAGTGGTGTAGACGGAAATCGTATATTAGTATTGTTCAGCACAAAATAACGGCTGTGCATACATATATATTAATGGACAAAGGTAGTACACGACTTATTATACCGGGATTCTTCTGATCATATTTATTATCGTTGCTCTGAAAATATAGAAAAATATAGAACCCTTGAACTCGGAGTAATAATGCTTAGAAACATTGATGGAGAGATGATAGAGAGAATTAGGAACAGAAATTAAAAGAAAGAGTAATCAAGGCGGATTAGTAATCAAGAAAGAGAGAAAATAGAATTCACATATATCGACATACGAAGTAGACAAATTCCAGCAGACGACAGTGTGAGAGCAGAATGCGTAATCAAGCTAAAAGTACTCGCAATATTGACTGTTGTTTCCATCTTTAGGTTAGATCCGATGTCATGTAACTGGAATATTTCGTCTCTCACACTCACCCTGTGTCTACTTTTAGTAGATGTGTATAGGATATAGGCAGTTCGCCTATCACAAGTAATGATGGTGTGCATTCATTACGTTAAATTTTATAATTTCATTTAGAGGTATGCACTAGATAATGAGTCTGGGTAACAAACTCTTTTCTGGCCCGTAAAGGTCCTTGGACATGCTGTGTATGGTATGATAATTTTAGATGGAGCTTGATCTGTCCCATACAAGTCGCTGAAGCGATGTATAAAGAAGCGGTGTTTTCATAAATAAGGAAATTGGTAGATTTTCAAGACGGATATAGGAGTGCATAAGGGTTTCATAATTTCTCCAGTACATTTTAACATATATCTTGAATATATAATGCAGGAGACAGTAAGGGATCTCCACATATCTATAACCGGTGGTGGCGGGCCACTTTGTATCTTGCGTTATGCCGATGATATCAATCTCTTGGCTGGTTCCTAACATGAACTCCAGGAACTCACTTCAAAGTTGGAAGACGTTAGTCGGAAATATGGCATGGAAATTATCTTTGATAAAAGCAAGATATTGGTGACTAGTGAAACCAAGCAGGATCTCACAAATCACAAACTTGAAGAAGTTAACACCTTCAAATATCTCATCATCATCAAGTGGCATATTATTTCCAGAACGTAGTCTTTCAAATATCTCAGGTCCCAAATATGCGATAACGGCAACTTGGGAAATGAGATTTAGCTCAGGCTCGAGATGTTTGTAGCTGATGGCAAGGTTGAATATGATTTAGAAAAGGAAGATTAGTATTAGTAAAGTAAGTATTAGTAAAGTAAGTATTAGAGTAAAGTAAGTATTAGAGTAACGTAAGTATTAGAGTAAAGTAAGTATTAGAGTAAAGATCAATCTATCCATATCGCTAGTTATTAGTATACTTTTAAACGGGTGTGAAAAGTGGACACTCACTGCAGACACGGAAAGAAGGGTTCATGCTTTTGAAAACAAGTGCTGTAGAAGTTAGTTAAGAATTAATTATATAGAACACAAGATAAACATATCTGTCCAGCAGCAAATAAACAAACTTCTGGCAGTGGTGAAATTTCGTAAACTTATTTGGTTTGGACATGTAACTAGACACGACTCGTTCTAAAATTATTTTGCAAGGAACAATCGATGGTGGAAAGAGGAGAAGAGAAAATCATGGATTGAAAACATCAAGAAATGGTCTCTGGGCTTGATTTTTTTTATACACTTGTCCAAATGGCTGCTGATAGCGTTCTTTGGAGGGCTTTTTACGCTGACGTATCCAGTGTGACACTCCTACGACATGGACAGGTTATGAGTATTATTAGTTATTATCTTTCCAACAAGACTCTGATGTTGAGCTAGTATATATATTTTTTTCACAGGATGCTGTGCCTTTTTGATTGCAGGACGTCATGTAGCTATGTTCTGTGAAGTGTTCTCACACATAACATGGTTTATCTCAAATGCCTCAAAATCATCGAGGTTTTCAACTAGTCATTCATGTAGCACTTCTTGTTTCATCAAGGTCTTTAACTAGTCATTGTAGCACTTCTTGTTTCAGAGAGGTCTTTAACTAGTCATTGTAGCACTTCTTGTTTCAGAGAGCTCTTTAACTAGTTATTGTAGCGGTTCTGGTTTCAGCGAAGTCTTTAACTAGTTAATGCAACGCTTCTTCTGTCGGCGAAGTTTCTAAACAATCATTGTAGCTCTTCTTTTGTCCACTTTGAGAGCATATGCCCTTCTGTTACTCACCATAGATGGCTATTGTCTTTAGACAAAGATCTTGACATACTACCTTGCTCTCGTTCGCTCACTCACTCACTCACTCACTCATTCACTCACTCACTCACTCACTCACTCACTCACTCACTCACTCACTAACTCACTCACTCACTCACTCACTCACTCACTCACTCACTCACTCACTCACTCACTATATTTGCACTAAACAAAAACGCATCATGTTCAGCAAATACTGTCTACTACAAGTTAGCTGACTTAACAAATACAATTTTGGGGTTAAATTATGACAGTGCCAACTCCAAACATCTTTCAGTGACTCCTGGTATCTTTTCATGTGTTTAGTGTGTTGAATAAATCTTACACTGCAAACACGATGTATGTCTTTTTTATATATATGTTAATTGCTGTTTGGGGGAATGACCTCAAGTTAAGACTAGAGATGACGTCAGCTGCTATATCAGGACTTAATCTAATTAGGGAAAGTAAAATCAGCATTATAATACAGATACATCTGTACAGATCGCTAGTGCTAACTATTTTATATGGATGTGAAAGCTGGAAACTAAATACAAACATACACACGCAAAATGATGCAGATGTTAGATTATAAGTGTTACAGGCGGCTGTTCATAATTTACTGAAACTATTTTTTGCGATTTAAAATAAGTTATATAGAACACAAGACAAATAAAGTAAGTTATATAGAATACAAGACAAATAAAGTAAGTTATATAGAATACAAGACAAATAAAGTAAGTTATATAGAATACAAGACAAATAAAGTAAGTTATATAGAATACATAACAAATAAAGTAAGTTATATAGAATACATAACAAATAAAGTAAGTTATATAGAATACATAACAAATAAAGTAAGTTATATAGAATACATAACAAATAAAGTAAGTTATATAGAATACATAACAAATAAAGTAAGTTATATAGAATACATAACAAATAAAGTAAGTTATATAGAATACATAACAAATAAAGTAAGTTATATAGAATACATAACAAATAAAGTAAGTTATATAGAATACATAACAAATAAAGTAAGTTATATAGAATACATAACAAATAAAGTAAGTTATATAGAATACATAACAAATAAAGTAAGTTATATAGAATACATAACAAATAAAGTAAGTTATATAGAACACAAAACACATAAAGTAAGTTATATAGAATACAAGACCAATAAAGTAAGTTATATAGAATACATAACAAATAAAGTAAGTTATATAGAACACAAAACACATAAAGTAAGTTATATAGAATACAAGACACACAATGTAAGATCAAAGAAAACATGACAAATAAAGTAAGTTATATAGAACCCAAGACTAGCTAAAGTACGTACATAGAGCACAAGACAAATGAAATACGTATATTGAATACAAGACAAATAAAGTAAGTTATATGGGACATAAAAAATACACTCGAATGGAAACAAATAAAGAAACATGCAAATTATTTTAAAAAATCACTTTCTGTATTTGTTTTATATTTGTTTTCTTCGAGTCAGCTGAACCTTATCTTGTTAAAGACAGTTTTGTCGAAGTAACAGTTAAAGAAAGATACGACAGCTTGGTTGAGGTTTGTAGAGGATACATTCTCCCGTGGGAGTTCAAAGGTGTAATATGTAAATATATGTATATATATTATTGTACAACAAAAGAATAGTGCAGTTGTATTCGACATACAAGTACAAGCAACGGATAACATTAAATGGCACTTAGAGCTAATGCGAATGGAGAGGGTAAGAGAATTGTATTATATATGCAGAATGATACATGTATGAGATGTACAGGAAGGAACATATATGAGATGTACGGGAATATAAATATATGCGATGCATAGGAAGATAAATATATGAGATTTGTAGGAAGGTAAATATATGAGATTTGTAGGAATGTAAATATATGAGATTTGTAGGAAGGTAAATATATGAGATTTGTAGGAAGGTAAATATATGAGATTTGTAGGAAGGTAAATATATGAGATTTGTAGGAAGATAAATATATGAGATTTGTAGGAAGGTAAATATATGAGATTTGTAGGAAGGTAAATATATGAGATTTGTAGGAAGGTAAATATATGAGATTTGTAGGAAGGTAAATATATGATATTAGTTGGAAGGTAAATATATGAGATTTGTAGGAAGGTGAATATATGAGATTTGTAGGAAGATAAATATATGAGATTTGTAGGAAGATAAATATATGAGATTTGTAGGAAGGTAAATATACGAGATTTGTAGGAAGGTAAATATATGAGATTTGTAGGAAGGTAAATATATGAGATTTGTAGGAAGGTAAATATATGAGATTTACAGATAGGTAAATATATGAGATTTGTAGGAAGGTAAATATATGAGATTTACAGATAGGTAAATATATGAGATTTACAGATAGGTAAATATATGAGATTTACAGATAGGTAAATATATGAGATTTGTAGGAAGGTAAATATATGAGATTTACAGATAGGTAAATATATGAGATTTACAGATAGGTAAATATATGAGATTTACAGATAGGTAAATATCTGAGATTTACAGATAGGTAAATATATGAGATTTACAGATAGGTAAATATATGAGATTTACAGATAGGTAAATATATGAGATTTACAGATAGGTAAATATATGAGATTTGTAGGAAGGTAAATATATGAGATTTGTAGGAAGGTAAATATATGAGATTTGTAGGAATGTAAATATATGAGATTTACAGATAGGTAAATATATGAGATTTGTAGGAAGGTAAATATATGAGATTTACAGATAGGTAAATATATGAGATTTGTAGGAAGGTAAATATATGAGATTTATAGGAAGGTAAATATATGAGATTTGTAGTAAGGTAAATATATGAGATTTGTAGGAAGGTAAATATATGAGATTTACAGATAGGTAAATATATGAGATTTACAGATAGGTAAATATATGAGATTTACAGATAGGTAAATATATGAGATTTGTAGGAAGGTAAATATATGAGATTTACAGATAGGTAAATATATGAGATTTACAGATAGGTAAATATATGAGATTTACAGATAGGTAAATATCTGAGATTTACAGATAGGTAAATATATGAGATTTACAGATAGGTAAATATATGAGATTTACAGATAGGTAAATATATGTGATTTACAGATAGGTAAATATATGAGATTTGTAGGAAGGTAAATATATGAGATTTGTAGGAAGGTAAATATATGAGATTTGTAGGAATGTAAATATATGAGATTTACAGATAGGTAAATATATGAGATTTGTAGGAAGGTAAATATATGAGATTTACAGATAGGTAAATATATGAGATTTGTAGGAAGGTAAATATATGAGATTTATAGGAAGGTAAATATATGAGATTTGTAGTAAGGTAAATATATGAGATTTGTAGGAAGGTAAATATATGAGATTTACAGATAGGTAAATATATGAGATTTACAGATAGGTAAATATATGAGATTTACAGATAGGTAAATATATGAGATTTGTAGGAAGGTAAATATACGAGATGTACAAGGAGGTAAATATATGAGATGTGCATGAGAAGGCATAGAACCTCAAAACTGATTAGCTTCAATATTGACGATATGTTTAGAAATTCTATGATCGCTCGTGTCAACTAGTTCAGGTCAGTGCACACAATATATCCCAAACTATACATGAAATTCACAGTGCGTGGGTTGACATATGGAACACAGATATGCACAGAACGTGCACGGAGGGAGAGATATAGAGGAATATAGATAAATCATACAGTGATGGAAAGAAGAACATAATGAACACACCTATAATCGACCCAAAGCAGATCTTCCCCTCATCGCGACAAAGGCCACGCCATTCCTCGTCTCTCGGGATCAAATTGTATTGAGCGAGTCAATTTGCCGTGATGTAGACAAATTGGCGAATGGCTACACATTTTGCGCTATGGTATATTTCCTGAGATACCACATACCGTATATATTCACCCATAGTGTATGGAATAATATAAATATATTCGTTATAAAGCTATTCTGTCATCAGTAATATTTCTAGGTCTAGCAGTAAAATGAGTAAATATTGAATGCGTATTCCCTAGGTTTAAGTTATAGCAGTATATATAGTCCAGATACTCGTACCTAGTATATGCTTTTTTGTATTGTACATGGGCGGGGGACTGGGTTAAGACTGTCTATCATATGGTAAATAAACACAATTAAATATACATAGAGATAAACAACAGTATGCGTTGAATAAATACATGTATTCGTCTTTTCGATCAAATTGTCTTGATCAAGGACAAACAAAAAATATAATGGAACAGCGAAGTCGACCGCTCACTACGTTAGTGATGTGATGTAAAAAAAGAGAAAATAAAACTATAAATGTATGAAGTTTCATGACAAACAAATCAAGGGATACAGAAAATACATGCAGCAAACGCGAATTACACCATGTCTGCTCAGATGACACCCACTGGCCTCGCAACTGGAGTCAACACGTCTTCCATCTTCGACTACACCGCATATAGAATAAAGAAGAAGTGACTAGAAGTATGTAGGTGAAACTGATTTACGATTGAGAATCCGCTTCTGTAGACATCTGCATGCCATAAAATACAGAGAAACTACCCCTGTCGCCCTTCATTTCAATGGTGATTGTCATCATGGTGACCTCGATAACCAGGTCACTGCCCTCAGATCCTGCACCACAGATGACAGACCTAGGTACCCTCTTTAAAATTTATTTATTTTCAAGTTTGGTATCCTCAAGCCTTTAGGACTTACTCCGAACATTCATTTGTTTAAATTTATGTTGGTGTGGTCCTTATTGTATTGCTATCCATGTTGTATACGGTAATACTGTTTTATGGCTGGTGTCATATCCCGTCCAATTTTCAACAAAACCCGCATCCATGACTACATGTTTCCACATACATCATTGTCACCTTGAACTTTGCAATTGTTTACATGTTAATAATGTATCTAGTGCCTCTGTAGTAGTAACATAGTTTTTACTGTTTTCATTGTTTTTCACTGTTTGTTTTTAACTGGCCTAACGGTTCGAAACGTTGAAAATGTCTTGTGTATTGTTATTCGTCTGTTTTCGTGTTTACACATCATAACCCCCATAGTCTTAGTGATAGTCCGTCGTGTTTAAGTGAAAATATGTATTCACTGCGCAAAACTGAAATCCGACAGGTAAAGCTTCAAACGAGGTAATAAAGTTCTGCTAATAAAACGAAACACACAAAGCACACACACAAATCGACGTTTCGACCAAAAGGAGTTTATCAATGAGCATAAACACATATAAATCAGAGACGATAAGTAAGGACGACCGAACTTGTGTTCGCATGCCTAATTTAGATTAGACAGTGAGTAATAAAACAACAGTAGTAATAAATGCATAGTTGAATATACGGCACTGTTAATGATTACACTATATTTGGATACACGGACAACGTGGATGATTATACTATAGTTGGATACACGGACAACGTGGGTGATCACACTAATACGAAGAGAACGTGTATGGTAAAATATAATAAAAAGGATAACAAGTAAACTTGCAGCAGATCTCAATGGCAATTTGTTATCCACTTAAAACGACTAATTTTCCATTCGTTAAACTTCCAGAGAAATCATGCATAGAAATAAAAAGAGGCATACAATAAAGATGTATTTTATCACCCGACCTATCTACATAGAGAATATCTTTAAACATATCGAAGGAATTACAGGACTCAATATAAGTGGAAAAATAATAAATAAACTGAGATACGATGATGACACTGTTGTAATAGCAGAAAATAAACAGGAACTACAAAAACTAATAGATGAAGCCGATAAATCAAGTAATGAATATGGATAGTAACTAATATAAACATCAAAACAAAACAAAAGCCATGATAATCAGCAAAGTCATTGAAGACCAGGTGCTAAATATAAAAATGCATGGAGAGAAACTACAAGTATTACATTATCAATATCTTGGACACATAATCACAAATGATGGTAGATGTGAAACATAATTAAAAGTAGGATATGAATGGATAAAAGTACTTTTGAATGACATACGAACAATATTAAAATCTAAACAAATTACAAAGAAGCTAAAAAATGAGAATTATAAAATACTACATCTATTCTATATTAATGTATGGCTCAGAAACATGGACAATAAACATACAATTGCAAGACAGAATTGATACCTTCGAGATGTGGATATACAGAAGAATAGGAAGTACATCATGGAAAGAGAAGAAAACTAACAAAGAGGTTCTAACAACACTTCGTATACAGAAAGAATTATTAAAGAAAATAAAGAACAAGGAAATACAATATTTTGGACATATTAAGTGGCATGACACCTTGTTGAAGACCTTAGTGTAGGGTAAAATCGAGGAGAGGAGAGCAATATGTAGGCAGACACAAGTGAGAGAGTAACATAACGAGATTGACAGGTCACAGTATAGCAGAGTGCATCACCAAGACAAGAGATATGGGATGTTGGAGATCCGTTGCAGCAATCCTTCGTTGAGGAGACGGTACTTGATGATAACACTTCGAGAATATTGAAAGTATTTGATTACCAATTTCCCAACTGTAAAATTTACTCATTGAGCAAAACCTTTTTTTTAGTTAAATAAAAAGTCCATCTTATCTGTGATAGTTACACTGTAAGTTACACTCCCGAGAGATACGCTTATATGACATACGCTCCTATGAGATACGCTCCTGTCAAATCAGAACGTTAATCTAATTTTGTTATATCAAAGCTCACTACGAGTTCAGTGAGCCATGACTACTGAGATGAGATTAGGATAAATGGAGAATCGGAATGTATCTACCTATTGTTTATGTTTTATTCTGAGTTTGTATTATTCCATTTCATATACATCAATGCAGCAAAAGAAATTACTTCATTTTGTGATAGACTTATTTTTTCCAAGGTAGGCGCAAAGCAGTGCAGTGGTTAGCACACTTGCTTCGCATATGAGTGGTCCTGGGTACATTCTCCAGTTGAGGGGGAAATGTTATTCAGATCGCAAGGGCTTCCGCCCAGCCTTATTTGGGTACTGTATTAATCCGTGAAGAATAGACTTCGAGAGAGAGAAGATATGAAAGTACCGCCCTCTAGGGTTACCGCCCTCATATAGCAGAGTCACTGAAATTGAGAACACCAACATCTCACACTGTTGCAGGGTTAATAAATGCTATGGGTTAACTTTACCTTTTCCAACAGTCCAGGTAGGTCACATCAGAGAGTATGAACATCAAAAATAATATATGTTGTAGTTTATGTCATCTTGTCAACACTACCTAAAGTTTATTGTTATATGTTTAGCATATCTGGTTTAAACAAAGAGGTATATTGATGATACACGCAATGTGCTACTGTAGTGTCTATCTACTATGATCAGCTGTAAGCATGTATCATGTATATAAAATATATACCAACATAACAGAATAATGTCCATTCTATATTTTCTATTTCTTTATTTAAATTGGCGTTTAGTTTTTGTTGCGGCATGATCGCTTAGCAAATAATGTCCAAGGAAGTTGCATTGTGTTTCTTGTATTGACCCGTTCTATTTATTGGCCTTGCTATCATGGCAACTGAATTGCCTGCAGGAAAAACAACAATCTTGAATGACACATTTGGAAATGTTCTCATTCCAACTGATTCGCTCATTCAATGACAAAAATATGGCACATCTGAAGGGAAGTTCTGACATGAACGGGGCTGTTCGTGAATTAGATTTGATTTAATCAGATCACTGTCGCGGTGAAGCTTTTAAACTATTTCTCCCGTGATCTTACTTCTATGACAGAGATTATATGCTAACATGTAGTACTGTAGTCTCGCTGAACCCTTACTGATTGTCTTTGCTGAGTGTGTCTACACATCTATACACACGTCTTACCAAGTAAGTATATTGACGTGTATCATTGTATGTATGTAATGATACTTGAAATTATGCGCATACTCCAACATACACTCAACTTATATGAATATATATATATATATATCCACACAGCATGGACCATATATATATATATAAGAAGAGTGTTATGTATATCATGTCTAAATGTGAAGTTTACATACGGATATTGGGAATTCGTCATACAACTAAACAGCTTAAACAGGACGAATGAAAAAATTGTAAGAACAATAAATGTAGAAGCTAGTTGTCTACTAAATAACAGCATAATGAAAAAGCATAGCTATTATTGGCCATATAAGGATCCCTATAGGAATAGAAAATTATTCATGGGAGACATGTCTGGTAACATATACGCGCGCACTCAAACACTCACCGACAAGAGATATTTCGTAGTATTTAGACATGTCCTTGGAGGAAGCAGATCAATTTGTCTAGAATCGTAAAGATTATTGGAAACTATGACATCTAAATGTAATACATATATATATATATTTCATCTACATTGTTGTGTATGAAGTTATTTAATCCCTCTACACTTTAATTGACACGAATGTACTATGTTTTATTTTGTTAGCTGTGTTGTATTCACTTTTCTGTAAAAAAAACAAAAACTGTCAATACTGCATTTTACTAGTTCAGGAATTGAAGGGAGGGGATTGAATAGCTGTGTGATAAATGCCGCATGCTCTTGCTGTCGCCACTCACTTTTCTGTGAAACTTGTAAATACCGAATAAATGCGGACAGCATATGTTCTATCTACTTTAATACGCCAAAAATAACCCTGGTCGTTCGTATTTTGGACAACTGAAATATAATTCATGAAATTTTCTTAATCTATATATGAAAATTTGGTAGCATATGTTACTCATAATGCAGCCATTACACCAGGAGTTGTTGGCTGTACTGATATTGTATTGTCTCTGTCCAGTATGTCTGTGTACATGTACACTTGCTGCATCAGATGTCTCAATGTGACACCCCTACACACTGACGGGTTATGGGTTTCATTGTTATTATTAAACGTGATGTGTCAGCTCGGTTGTAGAGGGGTTAGTGGAGTCTAACAAACACAATTCGGTCCAACTTTCTGCTTGTTTGAAAGCCGATCAAGAAATTGTGGAAATTAATTTAGCAGAAATTCAACACTATTCAAAAATGATTATAATGCCAACGCTGTACTACCAATGCCAAACATAGACAACGACAGCACAGGACAAACGTAAACTTGTGACATCTGAAATGGCATGCTTACGCAGAATCCTAGGAATATCGCTAAAAGACAGAGTGAGAAATGAAGATATTAGACAGACAACCCGCACCACCCCAATCTTGGAATATATTAAGAGCCAACAGATCAAATGGTTTGCACACAACAACATATTATCACGGGACAGCATACCACAGCAATCTATGTTACACAGATACAGTGAAGGCAGACCTAGAGGTCAACAAAGAAAACGATGAACCACCGAAATAAAAGAGGCGACAAATTCCACAATATACTCAGCACAAACTAGGGCCTTCTCCAGAGAACTCTTCTACCCCTGACGCTGAAAGGCAATAAAGGGTTTAGCGAATAGATCGAGCAGAGATGTGGCTTTATAAAAGAACGCCGAGACATATACAATTGACATATAAAAAGCTTAATGAAGATATTTTGAAAGAAGTTAATTCAGAAGGAAAGCTGCTTATCCGCATCAGATAGTCCACTTTTTTATGGACACACCATGAGAAGAGAAAAGATGGAACACATTGTAATAGCAGACAATTTGAAGTGCAAGAGAATTGGGAGAAGATGAAGAGAAAAGATAACAACCTAGCAATGTGGCATCGGTATTGGAAATGATTGACAGTACTGAAAATAAGTGGCTGTGGAAGGACATGTTAACCAACGCCACACAGAATGGACCATAATAATAATAAGAAAACCGATCGTTCATATTGTACTGGCAATACGATTTGATGTATTGAAAGTACCGAGAAAATAGTTGCAGAGCAACGTCCTATACAATTATAACTATTGAACGTCGAATGAAATCATGAGCAGTTGTCAGTGTAAGTATCATGTTTATGTACCTTGGTTACTGTGCCTGAAATGTACGCATAATCTTTGTGCTCACGAAGTCATCATCTTTTACCTTCTCTGACGGAAAGAGTATTTTCTTCGTGTATGTTCATTATGACTCTCTTGTATGTAAGTAAGATGTAGTCTGGAGAATGAAGTGCGTTGTGCCGTGGTTTAAATACGCAGCTGATATATGAGCCTTTGATTCTGGCACAGGCGACTTAAGTATGGCTTCTTGGTAACTTCGTAACTCAAATTCTCTATGAGATGGAACATCCAAATGAACTTGAAAACCTCTCTAAAGCTTCTTAGTAACTTGGTAACTCTTATCATTCTACGGGATGGGACACCCAACTTAATTCGAAAACCTCATATGTTACCTCCTACGACATGCATGACAGGAGGATTAGTCAGAATTCTTTGCTGTCATATCGGTCCCAACAGAGCATGCATGCAAGAACCACAGTCTGATCTGTCATCTTGCAGTACTTTTCAAGTGTTAATGATATTGAAATGTTAAATTCCCATCATCTCTAGCCGATAGTTTAGCTCAGTCGTATCATCTCTAGCCCATACGTTTAGCTCAGTCGTATCATCTCTAGCCGATAATTTAAATCAGTCGTATCATCTCTAGCCGATAATTTAAATCAGTCGTATCATCTCTAGCCGATAATTTAAATCAGTCGTATCATCTCTAGCCGATAGTTTAGCTCAGTCATATCATCTCTAACAGATAGTTTAGCTCAGTCATATCATCTCTAACAGATAGTTTAGCTATTACGTTTTGAACACACTCCTAGACAAATCACAATACATTTTATTTTAAATAAGGTCGTTAGTTTACAAATCGCTACCGTCTCGTGGGGAAACAAACTAGAAACGATATAATTGTGATAATATAGTTGTGATTGTATAGTTGTGATTGTATAGTTATGATTGTATAGTTGTGATTGTATAGTTGTGATTGTATAGTTGTGATATTATAGTTGTGATTGTATAATTGATACATAAATATTTACGACATCACGATAAAACTATAATCACATAAATATTGAAAAAAGTACACAAACAGTGGGCGTGCACCAAGGCAAATGTGCATAACCTAATACAGTACCTGATATTTTCACATCTAGACACATGTATGCAACAAACACGTCAGTGTAAAAGGAAGTATCATCCCATAATCTTCATAGGTAAAATAAATACATGAAAGACAAGAAGTTATGCCTGCATATTGCCATATCTGAATTAATTTCACCACATCTAGCCCTCATGATAAAGTGCTCACAGATGATTTTATACAATGTGGTAATAAATGCCGATGTGATGAAACTATTGCAACAACGTCTAAGGAATGCATTTCTAATGAGAAAACTGAAAACAAAACATTATGCCCGTGATATGATTTATACACATGCCGTTATGTTAGTCTGTCCTTGAAGTTTTTCCACGATTGTAAGATCGTCAATATTAATTGTAATTACATTAATACTGTGGCGAATGCCCGAGAGGTTAGAGCCTTAGGCTTACATCCATTATATCCATGGTTCAACTTCCATTAAGGAGTGGTTTCTGTTCCTGTCTGATGATAAATTATTAAAAAAATCTCACAATGTACATGACGTGATAAAAGCAAAAACATGTGACATTTATTACACAGCTACAAAATCCATCCATGCAACTGTCTAACGGAAAACATGCCGTATTTGACAATTTTATTTTAGAACAAGAATTTACACTCATTTAGTGCGTAATAACTGCGTAAAATATCTTTCATTTGACCAACATTTAACCAACATTTACTTCCAGATCCGATGTTACAGTCGCAACCCCCGTCATAAAACCAACACTTACTTCTAGATCCCACGTTACAGTTGAACACAATCATATAACCGACACTTCAAGGTCGCTGTATGTACGCTTCCAGAGACCCCACAAAAATGTATCTGTTAATTTGTTAATACCATCATATAATATATTCATAACATCATGTAACATATTGATACCAACACATAAGATATTTATACCAACATGTAACTTTTTCTATTCTATCATGTAACATACTAATCATCATCAAGTGCTGTGCTGAATGACGTTGGCGATCATATTTCTAAATGTACATCGATATTCCATAAATTCATAAATTTTGTTGGTGTCGTCAATCGAAGCCATTTACTCAAACTGTCCAATATCTGTTCTCTGGGTCTTCCCTTTGATCTTTTCCCATTCTATCTTTCTTGGTGTCACTATATTCTCAATGCCTCCTCTTCTCTTTATGTGCCCAATAAATGCTGTGTTTTTCTTATATTATCAATAATGCATCTTTTCACATCCATCCTTCTAAGACATTCTTCATTAGTAATCTTTGCTGTCCAAGGAATACGTACCATTCTTAGAATTAACCACATTTCCGTTACCTCCAATGATTTTTATGATGTTTTATTTATTGTCCATGCTTCACTTCCATAGAGTAGCACAGGTTCAATGTAGTATTTGAGGACGTTTTCTAGTATCCATCGATATGGACTTGTTGCATATGATATTTTTCATTTTATGGAATGCTGCATTTACTTGTCCTATTATGCTTATAATAACGATCTTGCATTTACCATCTGAAGTTATTAATGTTCCTAAATATTTGAAACTATTCACCTGCTTTAAGTTTTTCTCATTTAATAGTATTTTACTATTTGGTTGGGTACTATTTCCTGATATTATCATTGTCTCTTGTCTTTTTATGTTAGTTTAAACATAAGACTTTTGTTCACTTTCTTTCACTGTCCTATTTAACAGATCTTGGAGATATTCTTGACTTTTTGCTATCAACACAGTATCCTCTGCATATCGTAGACTATTGATGTTGTGTCTCCTATTTTAATGCCTGGAATATTCTTAATTGATCTCAAGATATTATCACTGTAAGGAGAAAATACATTTCGTGACAATACATATTCCTGGCGTACAACTTGTTTTATTTGTGTTTACTTCCCAGTTATATTATCTACTTTCGTGGCTGCTTCTTGTTGCCAGTATATATTGCGCACAATTCTAACATCTTTAGAATGTACTTATTAATCATTAGTGTGTTTATTAATCATGAAACAGTAAATAAAGTTAGGCTAAATAATTGCATTTGAGGCTAGTCAACCATACGCACGCACGCACGCACGCACCCAAAACCCACTCATACGCATGCACGTTTACACGGTGACATGTTTAATAAATCTGAGATGCGTTTTGATCCATCGTCGTTGCGTGTGACCCGTACTCCTGCTGGCAGCAATCATATCTTTAATTTTCAATTGTTCCCATCTGCTATGTCTCTGTGTATGGCCAATAGGTTTCGGCCGTCACATTATATTATCACATAATAGTTTCATTTTATAGCTATCCCTCTTCACCGCTAAATGTTCTTATCACATCTTGATTGAAGTTCACACACACACACGAACGCATATATATATATATGTGCATATTTCTGCTATTTTATATATATATATATATATATATATATATATATATATATATATAAAATGAATAAACAGACATAATTAATTGATGCCATTCTAATGTAAGTGTATAGAAAAGTAGGTAGTACATGGACAGACAAGAGTAAACAGATTATTACAATCTGCCTATAAGTAAAAATATTAATGAAAATAAAAATCACACAGATTATACAATGACGTCTCTTCCATATGTTTTGTATAGATTTTTGTCTTCCGTGTAACCCCATCTTATAAGCGCTGTGGTAAGCACATTTTCAGGAACATTTGACATGTTTGAACCCATGTAAGAGAATTGAGTTCTCGTGTCAGCAACATAGAATTGTAGCAAGAGTACAGACTCTGATTGAATTGCCCTGTGGGCATACTACTTTTGCTGCCGCGCCTGACCAGAATTATCTTTCCTGTTCGATCGCTACGTGTCACCTGCTGACGTCAATGTGATTCTAAATATTGTATGTCTTTTTACTTTTATGCCCACCATTGCTTTGTTATATTTTTATTCCCCGAATATTGGTACCGTTTGAGCAAATGATGCATTCTTGTTTTAGTAAGCCACAACTATTTAAAACATGAACTTCAGCCCACGAAAGTGACATTTGTGTATGTGATCTGTTTCTTGTTGTTGTTTCGCTCGTCAGGAATTACAAAAGATTAGCGCTTACTTCATACCTGTTCCGCCGAAGACGGATGTGTCGGGCCATTGGCGCAAATAAAACGGCGACACAACGCATTTCCATTCTCTGGACTACATCCTGCTGGAAATCTAGTAGGACCATGGTCCTGCTATAAGAGAATTCAGCAGGAGTTTGCGAGTGAACGCTGAAGAAGAAGAATACCTGCAATTGGGTGACTTCCTCAGAGATATATTTCATACCCAGAATACTAACTCTGAGCAGTGCGCAGTGCTTTTAGAAGAAGTCTCCTACTCAGAGGAGATAACTTCTCGGGAATTTGTGGTTTTTCTAACTTTTTACAACATATAGAGTACGAGTCGTGGGCTTTAGTTTCCTGCCAAAACACCCCTATCTGTCAGTTGTTTACAAAGTCCAAAGTTTAAACAATGGTCACTAGTGTGGGTGGAACAGCCAGCTATGTATTCCCCACCATTCGCAATGAGAATGTATGTGTTTTCCTCGGTGTCAGTTTAAATCGGACGTTGCTCCTGAAAGCAATGACAAACTACAGAGGTTTAGTAGTCAAGAAATTGTCTATGGATGTGATAGTGTTGCTGGAGGGGATGAAATAAGGTAACAGGGACAAAGGCCGCCCAAGACACCGCTGGAAAAAAGACATTCAAGAACGCCCGTGCATGTCACTAAAAGAGGTGGGACTACTTGCTCAAGAACGCGAGAAATTCAAGAAATCCATAGGGAAGACTACGTTCTGGAAAGAATATGTCACCTGATGATGATGAAAATGTTTACCTGATTTCGGAATTTTTTAGACCATTTTCAGGTCTGGCATAGATCTGCTTCTCACAACAATGGCGTAGATATTTCATTAATCGTAGTCTCTACCCTATAGGTGCTCATGAAGTGCTAGGATACGATGTGGTAACAAGACACTGTTGTACAAGTACGCACAAGTCCATCTCCACACACTATATATCTCCCTATACAACATACACGTATGCCTTTCACATTAGTATCGCGTGGTATGTACCAATAATTAATATCATGATGGAGAATAACACATACAGACTCATTAACATACGGTGGAGGTTTTCTAAGATCGTCAACACTAACATCAACACTACTTGGATAGCTGAACCACCAAGGTTAACTAGATGCTTATGTGATTTAACACACAATGTAGCTGTAAGAATTATATCATACAACCGAAACATGGTGCAATAATTCTCTGAAAATAAAACAATGAAAAGAAGATATGTGTTGAACATGCGAATAGAACGCGGAATAGATAACTCTAACAATGCTACGGTAGGAAGTTAACAATGGACAATGTTATTAAAACTGATACTGGTAAAATAAGATTTTATATATATATATATATATATATATATATATATATATATATATATATATATATATATATATATATATATATATATATGTGTGTGTGTGTGTGTAAACAACAAGTGTAATGATAACAACTAGTCATACACAATCTTGTCATGAGAGCTGGAGTCTTTGTCTCAGGAGATTATCAGGATAACATCGATCGGTCGATATAACGCACATCATCTAATTCACTGACTTCTAGTGACAACATGGTGTTGCATATTATGTATTCTGTTGGGGATTGATGTTTTATTCAAAACCGTCTGTTATTTGCTGATTCTTTAAATCGAAGATACATAAACTACATAGCAAAGTATTTAAGTTGTTTGCCTTGTGTTCAAGAGGTCGGAACATCGATTGTTCGGAATGTCTATTTTACACGTGCATTTATTTCGCATATCATGGAGTTATTATTTGAAATTTCGGAATTAAGTGTTACAAATGGTACTTTTGACAGATACGTGCAGTTTCGCTGAGAAGGTCGGAGTACACATTGAGAGTCCCGAGTTATGTTATGTTATGTTCCCCCAGGGCCATAGGCGGTGCATAGGGCAGAAACCATAGCTTTCCATTTCTGTCTTGTGTTGCCAGGTCTTTCAATTGTTGCGTGTTGTTTAGGTTCATTGGCATGCCTTCTCTATTAATGGTTCTTCGTAGAGATTCTCTAGGTCTCCCTCTTCTTCTTACTCCAGGTGGCACCCAATAAAGTGACTGATGGGGAATTCTTAGGCTGTTCATTCTGAGAACATGGCCGATGTAAGTCCAACGCATTTGTCTAATGAAGGAAGATATATAGGTTTGTTTGCTTTCCTCTCTTATAGTAGTGTTAGATTTAAAGTCACTCCACAAAACATTCAGAATGGTACGTAGGCATTAATTTTCAAAGGAGTCGAGTCTCTTATCTGTGGCTTTTGTGGCTTTCCAACTTTCGCATCCATATGATAGAATAGGGATGATGTTGGAGTTAAACAACCTGAGTTTTGTGGTGTTTCTTATTGTGTTTCACGTCCATATTTTACGTAGTTTATTGAAAGCACCCGCTGCAAGGGCAATACGGTGTAAAATTTCTTTTGATGAGTCTCCATTCAATGCTAGATTGTCCCGATTACAATAATGTTAAATAGTTATGCTATTCTCAAGCTCTACATCCCTTTTAAAATCAAACATTGTGGACACAGCGAGTGAACACTTTTAAATTGTTATAAGACTCCATACAACGTACATGTAACGCAGTGTATACATTAGTGATGGAGATAAAATTCTGCAGCGCTGGGTAGAACACTCAGCAGATTTTGAATAACCCATCATCAATAAATGAAGAGGCTATCAACCGACTACCGAAGGTTCCTCTAAATAAAATAGGATACATCCATACTTTAGAGGAGACTCGTAAAGCAATGTATCAGCTTTCTAGTGGGAAAGCACCAGGTTCCGATTCAATACCAATCGAAATATACAATATGGTGGTAAAAATCGTATTGAGAAACTTCATAACATTTTCCAACAGTCATGGAAAAATGAAACTTTCATTACTTCCTGTTTTCCTGTTAAGGGATGCAAATAAAGGCTGTGGAGATAAATACAGCTTTGCCATAGCTGTCACGGCGACGTGTACCGGAAATGTTAGAAAAACGATTACGATCATACATTAACCAACAACTTAGAAACACCCAAATGGGTTTCCGTAAGACAAAAGCTGTACGGATGCTTTCTTTACACTTAGACAGCTAATAGAAAGAGCGGCAGAAAACAACAAGGAATTATACATCGCATTCGTTGACCAAGAAAAGACTTTCGACAGAGTAGACAGACAACAACTATGGAAAACACTATCAATATTCGGAGTACCAGAACATTTAATCAATATATGTAAATGCATTTATGATAATAGCCAATGTGAAGTAAGAACAAATGCAGGAGTGTCCAATAAGTTCCAAATTCAATCAGGAGTTCGCCAAGGGTGTGCCCTATCGGAGGGGTACTTTTTATAACATATATCGACCACATCTGTAAAATAACAAGTAACAACGAAGAAGATAACATAAAAGACAAATTGAACGAACTACTCTTGCAGATTTAACGAACTACTCTCGCAGCTGACCAAATACTAATAGCGACATCAGAAGAACAATTGCAGGAACATATGAACAGACTCCACAAAACATGTAAAATAAATTCAACATGAATATTAATACTGAAAAGACAGAAATAATGGCAATAGCAAAGAAAGAAAATAAATATCACTATCTCCATCGATGATAAACACATTAAACAGGTAAATGAGTTCACCTACCTAGGAAGCATCAGATGGAGTGCGGGAAAAACCAGTAAAGAGGTACAAAATAGATGCAACACACCATACCAGATCCAAGGACAGATATTTGGTATAAACTGGTATTTTCAAGAACAAAAATTTAAAAAAAACATAGACACTAAAGTTGCATTATACAGGACTATTATTATTATTCCACCACTGTGTTACCGGTGCCAAATCAGGGCAATAACAGGTTAAGCAAAAAGAAAAATAGTAACAGCAGAAATGACATGTCTACGAAGAATACTTGGAGTGTCATTAAGAGATATAATTAGAAACAATAACATCAGACATATAACCAAAACAATACCAGTTCTGGAACACATCAAAAGACAACAGATCAAGTGGTTTCCACACGCTTCCAGATTATCAACAGATAGCATGCCACAAAATGGCCCTGACCCATAGACATAACGGCTATAAAGCCAGAAGCAGACCATGTAAAAGATGGATCACAGAAATCAAGCTCAGGAACAAGTGTACAAACAGCACACAAGAAGGCCATCTCCTGAGAACTCTTCCGCCCCTGACGCCGCAAAGCAAACATGGGCCACAGCGTATAGATAGATCGTATAAACGCAAAGGGAACCGCCAGCCCTGTAATAACCATCGTGTTATCTCTCTACTGTCCATCGTTGGAAAGATATTTTCTAGAATAATTTGAACCGTCTTACATCTCATCTTAATGAAAGGTTACTACCGAATAGCACATATGGTTTCAAAGAAGAACGTGGAACAACTGATATGGTCTTTTCTGAAAGACAACTTCAAGAAAAACGTCAAGAACAATATATATCGCATAGTTGGAAAATTGTTCAACCTTCGGCTGCTCCGAGAAAAAACCAAAGTCAAATCACACACAATCAGGGATCTCGTATTTGCTAATGACTGTGCCTTAAATGCCAACTCTGAGACTGTTCTACAAATAATTATAGACAGATTATCAAAAGCCTGTACCAACTTTGGACTTCTTTAAATTATACTGCTGTAGAGATCAAACTTGTGCCAAATAGGATGCGTTTATCGCAAAATATTATAGCACATTGCAAGTAAACATGATATTGGAAAATTGGAGGCAAAATATTATAGCACATTGCAAGTAAACATGATATTGGAAAATTGGAGGCAAAATATTATAGCACATTACAAGTAAACATGATATTGGAAAATTGGAGGCAAAATATTATAGCACATTGCAAGTAAACATGATATTGGAAAATTGGAGGCAAAATATTATAGCACATTGCAAGTAAACATGATATTGGAAAATTGGAGGCAACAAAGATGCGTTTCTATAAATGAATGACATTAGTACCATATGAAACAGCTAGAAGATCTAACGTTGAAGTGCTGGATCAAATGAGAGACAAGTATTACTTACTATTGTCACAAGAAGACAACCTTCAATGTATGGTCACATTATAGACAACGATGTTTGGAGAACATAGTTATATCGGACAAGATAGAAGGCAAGGAGGTTTGGAGAACATAGTTACATTGGACAAGATAGAAGGCAAGGAGGTTTAGAGAACATAGTTACAGCGGACAAGATAGAAGGTAAGGAGGTTTAGAGAACATAGTTACAGCGGACAAGATAGAAGGCAAGGAGGTTTAGAGAACATAGTTACAGCGGACAAGATAGAAGGGAAGTGTGATCGAAAGATACAGAGTGAGAAAATATTAGTCTGACATCGTGGCATGACAGCCAACAGTGATCCTGATAAAATATACTGGAAATAGACAGTGTTGGAACTCCATGATCGTCTACGTCAGTCGAAACGGCACCTCATGATGATGATTACAGCAAATCACTATAGTGCGTTGTAGAACCTACAAATGAAAGCCACTCTTGTGTTGTAATACGTGCAAGTGAAAACCACTATTCCACACTCTTGCGTTGTGGTTTATGAGTTTTATCTCATCGTTTAACATACTTGTAGATTATCTTAAGTGGAAATGAAAAATTGATGACAAAACAAGCTTTGCTAAAAGTGAAACAATACACAAGAAATGTATTTATTATCAAATTGAAAAATTGAAAAATCTTAGAACATCGTTTATTTGTTGAACAATTAATTGTAGAGTCATTAATGCCGGCCGTTACGATCAATTCTATTTAGTACATTTGTGCACTAAACAATGAATGTTCAATGCTTATCCATACTTTGAATATGACATTAGCTCGGATAATAGGTGTCATCTTTGCAGATTATAAACCTACAAAGCATTTATAATCTGTTGATTCTCTCTACTGTCGTACCCTCAGACAAACAACTAACGTGCAAGAACATCTCATATTATAATTCTAATTTATAATTGTATTCCTGCTCCCCCATACCCTTGAACTGACAAGACCACAATAACTGAATTCTTCACAATGCCCAGCCACATCAATGTCAACACTGGGTGAGTATGCTTACGTCCAGTCACATCAATGTCAACACTGGGTGATTATGCTTATTCTATTCAGGATGTAAACATCAACTAGGTGATGATTTTGATAGATATTCACGATGTGATTCATAATTGTTTTGATGTCCGCACACTACGAGTATTCCCATAAGAGTTTAATCTCTTTCAGCAGATGGTGATGGGTAGGCATGCTGATAGTTCCAGTAACCCGGTAATGGTATATCCTCATTCTACCCATCAATCGTCTACCTCTGATATCTCCGCCAATTATTCTAGACTTTTTAAATCGAATTAAAACAGTATTACGCCCCCAAGGTGTCCTGATCTAAAAGATGTTATATCTATTGCGTATTCCCCTAGTATCAATTGCCACAATCTCGCCAATTTGATGTGACAACATACATAAGTCTCCAATGTTTTTAAAAGGATAAAACGTCTACAAAGTTATTTAAAACATGAAAACGTCTTCATGGTTATTTAAAACATGAAAACGTCTTCACAGTTATTTAAAACATGAAAACGCATACAATGCTATTTAAAACATAAATATATCTACAAAGTTATTTACAACTCAAGATATGTTCAAGGTTATTTAGAAAATAAAGATGTTTTAAAGTTATTTAATCACATAAAGACATCCTCTATTTTATTTAAAACATATAATAGTTTTCTGTTCAAGTTTATATACGTACATAAAGATGTTTTCATGGTTTTGTAAAGCCCAAAAAACATTGTGAAGGTTATTTTTAAAAAATAGTCCTTTTCAAAGATATTTACGATACTAGGGCTTTATTCTTAACAACCCAAGAGCTAGACTTACCCAGAAAAGGGTTACTTTCTGTTTATTTTTGTATAACTGTCATTTCTGCATAGATTCCAATACAATATTTCCCCAAAATAAAAGAATATGTATATGGTAATTTAGTGTTTATTATTGCTGGCTGAAAAGTCATGGACTAATTAATTCAAGTAATTAATTATGTAAGTGAGAGAAATATACATATTAGAATATGTTGATGCTGGTTTTTGATATTCTGAATTATTCATTGTTTAGTTTCTAGTCTCAAAATCAAGTAATTATGTTTACATTTCCCTTATCTGGATCATGAACCTTGGAAATAACTGCATGCAGTAAACATTTCTCAAAAATTAACCTGAAAAATTACCAAATCATTGTATTATTTATTTTTGCAAATGAAGTTTTATCCGTGTTTTTCTTTCACAGTAAGCACAGTGAAAATGGTTCATTTACAACCTATAGAATATATGCACATTCACTGAAAATCACACATGAGTCTAGTTTACAAGATATGGTGTGAAAATCACACAAATATGTCATTTTGTTTGGCACAAATTGCATATAAAAATATTAAAACTATACTAACAGTTATTTCCACTGATACTCCTAACAATTTTAAATCTCTGTAACACACAATCTATAGCCAATAAACAAAAAATGTAAACTGTGTAAGAAACTAGAAACTCTGAGATTTATGAAAATGTAACTTGTTTTGATAAGCATAAAAATATGATTTAAAAACTAATTCTGGATAGGCCAAGCCCTTTACGTTATATCGTATATTATACAAGAAAACTGCTGAGAATAATATAACATCATTACCCCAGGGTACATGTTTCTGTGACAGATGCCATGCTAGTATTAAAGTTACTGTCACTGATGTCATGATAGTATTACAGTTACTGTCACTGATGTCATGCTAGTATTACAGTTACTGTCACTGATATCATGCTAGTATTACAGTTACTGTCACTGATGTCATGCTAGTATTAAAGTTACTGTCACTGATATCATGCTGGTATTACAATTCTTGTCACTGACGCCATGCTTGTATTAAAGTTCTTGTCACTGACGCCATGCTTGTATTAAAGTTCTTGTCACTGACGCCATGCTTGTATTAAAGTTCTTGTCACTGACGCCATGCTTGTATTAAAGTTCTTGTCACTGACGCCATGCTTGTATTAAAGTTCTTGTCACTGACGCCATGCTTGTATTAAAGTTCTTGTAACTGACGCATTGCTTGTATTAAAGTTCTTGTCACTTACGCCATGCTTGTATTAAAGTTCTTGTCACTGACGCCATGCTTGTATTAAAGTTCTTGTCACTGACGCCATGATTGTATTAAAGTTGTTGTCACTGACGCCATGCTTGTGTTAAAGTTCTTGTCACTGACGCCATGCTTGTATTAAAGTTCTTGTCACTGACGCCATGCTTGTTTTAAAGTTCTTGTCACAGACGCCATTGTTGTATTAAATTTCTTGTCACTGACGCCATGCTTGTATTAAAGTTCTTGTCACTGACGCCATGCTTGTATTAAAGTTCTTGTCACTGACGCCATGCTTGTATTAAAGTTCTTGTCACTGACGCCATGCTTGTATTAAAGTTCTTGTCACTGACGCCATGATTGTATTAAAGTTCTTGTCACTGACGCCATGCTTGTATTAAAGTTCTTGTCACTGACGCCATGCTTGTATTAAAGTTCTTGTCACAGACGCCATTGTTGTATTAAAGTTCTTGTCACAGACACCATTGTTGTATTAAATTTCTTGTCACTGACGCCATGCTTGTATTAAAGTTCTTGTCACTGACGCCATGCTTGTATTAAAGTTCTTGTCATTGACGCCATGCTTGTATTAAAGTTCTTGTCACTAACGCCATGCTTGTATTAAAGTTCTTGTCACTGACGCCATGATTGTATTAAAGTTCTTGTCACTGACGCCATGCTTGTATTAAAGTTCTTGTCACTGACGCCATGCTTGTATTAAAGTTCTTGTCACAGACGCCATTGTTGTATTAAAGTTCTTGTCACAGACGCCATTGTTGTATTAAATTTCTTGTCACTGACGCCATGCTTGTATTAAAGTTCTTGTCACTGACGCCATGCTTGTATTAAAGTTCTTGTCACTGACGCCATGCTTGTATTAAAGTTCTTGTCACTGACGCCATGCTAGTATTACAGTTTCTGTTACATGCTAGTATTGATCGATGGCTCTCATTATTCTAGATTTTAGATCGGGTAGAATGTCATTTCATCATTGCTATCGTTATCAAGGGAAATAAGATGCAAAGAAAACCGTATACACTAAACAATTGTAATAAACAATATAATATTACGTTTCTAATGTATGTTGAACTATGAGAGTAGCATCGGCATGAGCTAGTGAATATAACGGTGAGATACGGCAACTTAATGCCGGGGCGATCAAACACTGCAGAAACATTTGTTACTGTATCGATCGATTAGCTACATGGCAGAATCTCAACTGTTTCCGAAAAGAAATCATCGATAGGTGATTTGCATTAGGAAAGTTGAAATGCAAAGCCATTTAGAGAGCTTTGAAATTAAAACAGCTTTTTAAAAGACAACCATAGCAAAACAATTGCTTAACGCGTTAGAAAGGGGCGGTGCACAGCTACATGTAATAATGACCATTTGTAATTGAGGTTACATTATATATCTTCAGTAACTTGACAATTGCACAAATAAATACAAGAAGCTCTGTTTGTTTCGTAGTTCCCAGAAAGTATTCAGTATACGCAGTCGCTAGTCGATAGCTCAATCTCAAATACAAATATATTGGGGATTTACTTATTTTAAAGGTATTAATTCTAAGGTAGATCACAAAATCATATTTGGAGTAAATCGCGTACATGACTTATAGAACTTTAGCTACAAATATGCATGTATATATCGATTTAGTTAAAGATTAGCGGTGAGCAAATGAGAGTCTGCTTGAGAAATTATTCAAATATGCATGTCTATAATGATTTAGTTAAAGATAAGCGGTGAGTAAATGAGGGTCTGCTTAAGAAACTACGTACCCTCTTCAGAACAACGCGATGTTCTCAATGCAGATGTCATCAGCTTGTATATCGAAGTAACTGTCGCGTGCTTCTCTCACACCAGCATGCTTTTTTCTAAGCGGAAAATTTCAGCACGGCAGACATCTGGATGCGATGTTCCTGCACGTCGGTGGGATACAGTTTCTTCTTTAACTTTCTCGTATTATTTTATCTTTGATCGTGTCTTCAGTTACATACTTTGTGAACATATTTATTTAATGGTCATAAATAATATAATCCATATATAATCGCACCCATGGTTAAAAAAAGATATGTGAATAACCAACATACAACAAAGTACTTTCAATAGTGAGCTTTCGAAGCGCAACCACTGGGTAATACTCGGCGTGACAATTGCATTCCAGTGCATATTGATTCAGAAATCCAGGCTCTAATCAATGAGATATTTCTCACATTGGGATATCATTGCCTACACTGATGTGCCTGTGCTTAGCCACGCTCGCAGACATTCTCCGCTCAAAGCAGAGGGAAGTGTATTACGGATGGAAATTGTGCTTTGTCTAAATTGCTTAGCAGTATAAAGATGGAGTGACAAGCTCAATGATATATCTGGAATCTCAAAGTGTTACAGGTGTTTGTTTTCTTTCTGATGCCATGAGTATGCCTCAACAGGTTTAGTCGGGCTATCTACACTGTCAGTTGTCGGAGTCAATTATGACGTCAGTGCTGAGAATTATCTTAATTGGTAAACCTGGACATCTGGGATTTAGGGGAAATAAAAGTGAAGACAGATATGTCACAATTCCCACAGTGAGTAATGGCAGTCTAATAGACCTTGCTGATATTTGGAATACAATAATGGAGTTAGACCAGTAGGATGATGTGGAGCGCATTTCATCTTCCGTAACTATGCTGGAATGCACGAGCCGGGAGGGAAGCGTGATGTTGCAATAAACAAGAGGTGTATATATGAAATAAAAGAGATATCAATATCAGCCAAAACACAACCGGAACAATCAATTACCAATTGCAGAAGGGTACACTGAACACCTATTCGGATACGAGATCTGAACATATATGGACTTGTCCAGAGTGCCATGATTATGATCTAATGAATATCAAACTATACTATATATGTAATAACGTATAGCGCAATTGATTTTTGGTTACAGGTACTGATTACATTTTGATAAAATCAGTTATAAAAAATGATAGCACTAGAGACAGCGTTGAGCTATAAAGCAATATTTGTGTGGCAATAGTTGTTTTCTTACACAGTTCTATCCTCCACTTTGGAGGCACCATATCTAAGTTATCATCAACAGCTGTTTTCACGACTTCCTCATAGTTGTGGCACTATACGTGCACATCTCACGTTGTCTCCAAGCCTAACAGTTCTATAAATGTGTATACTCTTCAACACTTTCGGTTCATTCTTGTATGAAATACCGGCTTAGATAACTCGATGTAAGGGTAAGCCAACATAATCAGTTGTATGGTGAGCTCTGATCGATTGCCACTATCTGAAGTTATCGATAGTTTAGCACTTTACCATATGATCTAGTTTATGGTCAGTAGAACAATAGTTGTATAAATTGTGATGTATGTTACATAACAGTACGCGGATGTATAACTGTGTTCTATACACGTCAGAGTAATTAGCAATTTAACTTTCAATACCGTTGGTACATCGTAGCTCTAAAGGGAAGATTGCATACTTAAATGAGAGTTAGTTTCCATGTTTCTGTGAGATTGTTCACGTTCCTGTTAGATTTTCCACATTACTGTGAGATTGTTCACGTTCCTGTTAGATTTTCCACATTACTGTGAGATTGTTCACGTTCCTGTTAGATTTTCCACATTACTGTGAGATTGTTCACGTTCCTGTTAGATTTTCCACATTACTGTGAGATTGTTCACGTTCCTGTTAGATTTTCCACATTACTGTGAGATTGTTCACGTTCCTGTTAGATTTTCCACATTACTGTGAGATTGTTCACGTTCCTGTTAGATTTTCCACATTACTGTGAGATTGTTCACGTTCCTGTTAGATTTTCCACATTACTGTGAGATTGTTCACGTTCCTGTTAGATTTTCCACATTACTGTGAGATTGTTCGCATTTTCTGTGACATTATTCCGTGTTTGTGTGGGGGTTTTCCACGTGACTGTGAGATGTTTCTCGTTTCTGTGAGGTTCTGCATGTTTTTGTGTGATTTTCTGCGTGTCTTAAAAATGTCCAATTGTCTTTGAGATTGTCCATGTTTCTGTACGATTTTCCACTTTTTTTTAGATTTCCCACGTTTGAGTGGGATTTTCAACATTTCTATGAGATTTCCCACATCTATGTTGGATTTCCACGTTTCTGTGAAATATTTCATGTTTCTATGGGATTTGCCATGTTTTTGTTGAATTTTCCATAATTTTTATTTTGAAAAACAATTAAGGATGGAGCGGTAGATTTTATTAGTTGTTGAGTATTAGGTGTCTCCAAGTACTCAATGTCATTTTCTGACAATAAATACAATGGGCATTGACGGCACCAGCCTCTTCTCCCTTATCTACTGGGTTGGTATCCCTCTCTTCTACTAACTACAAAATGATTGTCACTATTGTCACATTCCTAAAGGGAAATAATTCATTGCTCCAGAATGTAGAGTCCACGTTTCGGAATGGCATGATATAAATATTCTACTAGACGATCATTATATTATTTCACGTTAAAATTCTCTATTTAAAATATCGGCTTCCAGTTTTGTATTTCCCTTACAGCAATCCGTTGTAACAATTACCCGAATCGATACAACTGAAGTATAGATCGATACACAAACATTGAATGATATCTAACGCCGTAATCAAAGGTGAAAAATATGCTGATTGGCTTGGTTTATATTGTTGGATATATCAGAGTTACATTTAGCCCAATACGCATTCTGGTTGAGATTTCATTCTCATGTAATACAAACTTCAATAGCAGTAAACAAACACTAGTAAATATACCAATATCAGATTTCAATAACAGTAAGCATACTAGTGCAGGTGATAATATCATATTTCGCTTGTTGTTTAGTTAGTGTTCATTTCTGACATTGATAACACACTATTGGTATGTGTAATGACTTTATGATTTTGTCTTCTGGGTCAGATTTTGGGACGGATTTGTTTCAAATTGGTTTAATTTCACAAGTTACGTAGTTGACTTTTGGAATTTCATGTTTCGAGCTCCCTGTACATTCGTCCGTCGTCTGTAAAAATGATCCGAATATATTTAAATTCCAGCACTTGTTTCAGTAATTGAACATTTATCTTTATTCTGACTGTTCAAACATTAATATATCAAACATTAGAGACAGACAGTCAAGGTTTCTAGGACATGTGCTGAGAAGAACACAGCTTGAACACTTAAATAACCACTGGAAAGATCAAAGGGAAAAGAGATATAGGTCGACAAAGAGAAAAGTTACTAGATGGGCGTGTATCGTGGCACGGTAGAAGCTCACCAACCGAGCTTATTGACAACACAAGAGACAGAGAGTCGTGGAGAAACATGATCGCCTACGCCAGTCGGCATGGCACTTGATTGATTGACTGTTCTGGGTTATCTGACATAACTTCCGTATTTTTAAGTGTTGATTGTCATGTGATGGGGAACATTTCGTTGACATCAATCTATCAAATCATATATCATGTTACAAGTGTGTCATGTGACGTATTCCTTCCAGAACGTTGTCTTCCCAATGAACTCTCTGAACCTCTCTCTGTCTTGGGCGATGTGGCTTGCATTTTCTAGCGATGTATTCATATTATCTTTAATGTCGTCAGCCCATCGTCTTCTTGGTCTGCCCCTTCTCCTCTCCCAGATACTCTTCCCTCCATTATTTGTCTTTCTAAACAGTTATGTCTCTTTATATGACCAAACAGGCGTAGTTTTCTTTTTGTTATTGTGTTTAGTAACCAACACTCTGGAATATTCAATGTGTTTATAATATCTGAGTTTCTGATTTTATCCTTCCATGATATTCTAAGTATCTTTCTGTAGCATTTCAGCTCGAAGGCGTTGATCTTCTTTGCCGCTGTTTTACTTAGAGTCCATGTTTCACAGCCGTATGTTGCAACCGGAAAAATAAAAGTTCGTAACATCAGCACTTTCGTTTCTATTTTGTTGTTTTTCCATATGTTTTTCAGCCGTGTTATTTTGCAATATGACATTGCCAATCTCTTCCTTATTTCTGCCATGCAGTCTCCTGCACCGTTGATGTTTGCTCCTAAGTATCATGTTACAAGTGAAATAACTTAAATCAAACATAGCAAATACATATCCAGATTTTATACTCATCAAACACACACAAGAAGAATACATCACAGACGTAAGAGCACTACATAACATCGAAATAGATACTGCCCATGTGCATCAGGGTGCTAATCAGACTTTTCTACATACACAGAGTATTAGTTCTCAAGTGTGTACCTGTGAGAAGAAGTCATATATTCAAAGGGATTAAACTCTAGTGGGAGGCGGGGGGGGGGGGGGGAGAAGTATGTGACTTTTGTACCTTTCCGCTCGATGCAGAGTTCGAGTCATGAGCTTTAGCCACGATGCCAAACATCCGTTACTATAAGAAGTTTCTATCTCAACCACGGCTGGTCGGTAGTGGCTGGGATGGATGGAGCAGTCATCCAAGTTCGTTCTCCAATTATACAGCGCTAAAATATGTGATTAATTCTGGAATATCCGAGGTGAGTGTTATGCACAGCACAATGGCAATAGTCAAGGCTGGTTCTAATCTGGTTTTCCCGGTGTGTTAAACAATTCTGTGTTCACTGTTTCTTGCCACAAAAAGTGAAATGTATTTGTACAGATGGAACGGCTTGCTACTTCCATAGGAGGAAAACCTCATTAAATTATCATGACATATATTAATAGAACTGGTACATCTGATATACCTATAGTGATAACTTGAAACCTTTCCAATGCCGGCTATGGAAAATATATTTCTATTATACCAGTATTATACTGTATATAATATATGAACCTTTGTGTGCTCTTTTGTATATGTGAAGCTAACTTTGGTGCAATATAGTGGAAAAACGATAACTGTTTACGATTATTGAGTGTTATCTTTTGTACCGGTTATGGTTATGTTTTTGATGATCCGACATCATTGTAAATCCTGGCAAATCTATTTGTAATCATTCATTTCCAGTATTTGAAGAAAGATAGACATGCTGGTGATTTTAATTGCCTGATGGTTAGACAGACTTCTCATTTCTCACTGCAGGCGACCAGTTCTAGTACTACAACACTTAATACCAAATATTTCAAATTTCACTCTCGATATGTCATCATTAGAAGTACGCACATCAAACATGCGCTCATGAAGCAATCTCAACACATCTCTCTTATCCATTATAAACCACTCGTCTAATGATGCAGTAGACGCATGTCTGTGCTCTCGCATATTACCATGCACAACAGCATGCTCTGAACAATAGTTCCATGTAACACATTGGAGTATGGACGCAGCAATAGGTGACCTCCACTTGTAGCAGTACATGTCTTTTTGAATTTTTCGAAGCATGATGTGGAACTCTGACAAGGAGTAAGGTGGTAGCATATCATATTCATAATGTAGCCATCAGCCAATCATTTTTGGATGTAGTTCTTCTTCTTCTTCTTCTTCTTCTGCGTTCGTTCTTAAACTCCTGCAGATCAGCAGGATGTAGTCCGGAGAACGGAATGCGTTGTGTCATGGTTTACAGCGTTGTTGCGATATCTTCGCCTTTCGGCCTGACACATCATACTTCAGCATGGCTTTGGGTCCTTGGCCCTATATGGGATGGGACAACCAACTCCACCCCATAACCTCCTTATTCGCCTCGTACGACATGCATGAAAGGTAAATAGTGTTGCTATTCTTTGCTCCCCTTTCGGGCCTCGACAACACATGGGCGTCGAATGTTGTGATTTTCAAAGCAATATGCATACTTAGTAGTTTTCCGGGTTGTGGTTTTTCACTTGACACTACTACACCCCCAGTCGACTCAGCTGTAAATGAGTACCTGGCAAATGAGTTAGGGGAGATAAAGACAGCAAGGAAGGGAACTGACCACCCCACGTAACAGTTGCTGCGGCTTAGTACCTGAAGTGTTATCTTCATCCTCGACGCCAGATTGTTACCATGGGACATACTTTTTAGTAGTTTTCTTTCTGAAAGGTTGAGATGCACAATGGCCTGCGGCGAGATTTGAATTCGATACCACGCTGCCACAGAGCCGGCTGAAAAACGATGGACCACTGAAATAAAAGAGGCGACAAATTCCAGAATACACTCAGCCCACAAGAGGCCGTCTCCAGAAAACTCTTCTATTTCTGACACTGAAAGGCAACAAACTGTTTAGCGAATAGATAGACAGAGCCGGCCAAGATAATCGCCTTGTAAATAAAGTTCCATAGAGCTACATACAGTTATCACGCTACATACAGTTATCACGCTACATACAGTTATCACGCTACATACAGTTATCACGCCGACCTCTACTTGCTACTGGATGATGTTTATTATTCTACTGCTTATACATACATATACACATATATCTTATATATACACACACACATGTCATATGTACACATATGGGATATGTACACATATGGGATATGTACACATATGGGATATGTACACATATGGGATATGTACACATTTGGGATATGTACACATTTGAGATTTATACATACGTGGAATATGTACACGTATGTATATGTACACATATGAGATATGTACATACGTTGGATATGTACACATATGGGATATGTACATACGTGGGGTATGTAAACATATGTGATATGTACATACATGTAATATGTACACATATGGGATATATACATACGTGGAATATGTACACGTATGGATATGTACACATATGGGATATGTACATACGTTGGATATGTACACATATGGGATATGTACACATATGGGATATGTACATAGGTGGGATATGTACACAAATGGGATATGTACATACGTGGGATATGTACACATATGGGATATGTACATACGTGGGATATGTAAACATATGGAATATGTACACATATGGAATATGTACATGCGTGGGATATGTACACATATGGGATATGTACACATATGGGATTTGTACACATATGAGATATGTATATACGTGGATATGTGCACATATGGCTTATATACATACGTGGGATATGTACACATATGGGATATGGGATATGTACATACGTGGGATATGTACACGTATGGATATGTACAAATATGGGATATGTACATACGTGGGATATGTAAACATATGGGATATGTACAGATATGGGATATGTACATATGTGGGGTATGTACATAGGTGGGATATGTACACATTTGGGATATGTACATATGTGGGTTATGTACATACGTGGGATATGTACATATTTGGGATATGTACATATGTGGGGTATGTACAAATATGGGATATGTACATACGTGGGATATGTACACATTTGGGATATGTACATATGTGGGGTATGTACACATATGGGGCAATAGCGACTGTTGACATGATGCTGACAACATCAGTTATTTCATGATGTGAATCAACAAAACGTCGTGTCAAACATATTTTCGTGCTACGTACATGTAATGAAATATGGCTTTAGTTATGTATCTGTTAGAGACATTAGAGCTACGTATTTTACGGATTTCATTAAACATACACTCTAGTGTGTGTGCTATAACATCATATAAACACTCTAGTATGTATGTTATAACAACATATAAACACTCTAGTATGTATGTTATAACAACATATAAACACTCTAATATGTATGTTATAACATTAGATAAGCAATATTGTATGTATGTTATAGCATCATACACGTTTAATAGTATGTCTCTATGGCAAGATAATCATAACGAATGCGTGTGTATGGTATACGAACATCACAAATCAGATTTAGTTTGTGTGTTTGTATGGTATGGGAATATTAACTACAGTCTAATATGTGTGTTTGTATGGTATGGGAATATTAACTACAGTCTAATATGTGTGTTTGTATGGTATGGAAATATTAACTACAGTCTAGTATGTGTGTTTGTATGGTATGGGAATATTAACTACAGTCTAATATGTGTGTTTGTATGGTATGGAAATATTAACTACAGTCTAGTATGTGTGTTTGTATGGTATGGAAATATTAACTACAGTCTAATATGTGTGTTTGTATGGTATACGAACATGTTATAAGAAACTAATAGAAAATTATCAATTTGTATGTGCGTACTGTATGCACAGAATATCTTTGAACAGACATAACTGGAGAGATCTGATCACTGCCCTAAGCGCTAACTTCAGCGCAAAAGGAAAATGAATGAATGAATGAACTGTATGTTAATGATAAATGTATGTTAAAACATCATACAATAGTACCGTATAGAAAAAAAACCAGAACGTCGACGTTTTCATCATTCATCCCAGTATACCCAATTGTTTGGTAATATCAACTATCTTCCGGTCATACATTCATCGACTCTAGTTTAAAGAGTACATGGACACGAATGATTGAAAATGAAAATCTGGAGTGTATGATACTCGACGTTTCAAAGTTCAGATGCCAACAGACATATGTAATCTAGTCAATAGACACTTTAATCTAGTCATATTCTCTGGAACAGTACTCGAATAAACTGAAGTAATATTTACTTGGGAGAAGATGAGACAGCAGGATCAGACAGGAAGATTTGTGAGAGACAGAACGAGGCCAGGCTAGAAAAGGCAAGAATTTGCAACTCTAATTTGCTTCAACTCCGACTCAAATTTGCAATGTTTATATATATATATATATAGATATATAAGTATGATGGATATTTAAGAATGCAATAATCGTCGCCGTGTGTTGTGTTAGGGTCTGTCATATATTTCTAGATACGTGGATTGGCGACGAAATCGGAGACGTCACGGCAATGGTTGCTTCTAAACATTGTAAAAGAATTTTTCTTATGGGTATTACGGTTGTAATGATGTCTTATTAGAGGTGAGAATTTGGAGCACTACAACTGGAACATCGCACAGTAAGAAAACGCAGTAAGATGAAAATGTAAGATGAAACAGTGTAAAAAATACAGTAAGACCAAACAGTAAGACGGAACAGTAAGGCGAAACATAATGTTGAAACGGTGATATTAAACAGTACGATGAGACAGTAAAGCGAAACAATAAGATAAAACAGTACGATTAATCAGTAAGAAGAAACAGTAATAAGATACAGTAACATGAAAGAGTACGAAAAACAGTAACATGAACCTGTAAGAAAAAACAGTATGAAGAAATAGTAAGATGAAGAAGTAAGAAAAAAAAAGTAAGAAGAAAGAATACAATGAATCAGTACGATGAAACAGTAATACATAAAAGTATGATGAAACAATACGCTTATGCAGTCAGATGAAACAGTAATTTCAGACAGTAACATGGAACAGTAAGTTGAAACAGAAAAATGAAACAATAATACAAAAAAAAGTAAATGGAAAAAGGAAGATGAAACTGCAAACTAAGAGAGTAAGATTAAACTGTAAGATAAATAGTAAGATGAAATAGTAAGATGGATATGCAAACTAAGGCAGTAAGATGGTCATTCTCACTATCATCCATCGAGCTGACGTTTTAACCTCCTTGAGAGATGTGGCACGCGAGGGTGAGACTAGTGTAGATGGTGGTTACTCTTCGATGGCCGGGATTAGGGATCAGGGTTGGAGATGCGGTGTTGCTGGAGGTGAACATTTTAGAGGGTGCAGAGGGGTGATGGTCGACTAGCATAGGACCGGTACTGTCAGCAGAAGTTTAATGGTGAATGCAATCAGTGAGAGATCGGAACAACTATGGACGTGTCCAGTTTGATGATGATCCGACGACTAACTAACTATCCATACACTTTCACTGACCAGCTAGTTGGACTAAAGTACTGTCATCTGATCTAAGAAAATATTAATTGGAACACCGAGGTACTTTAAAACAACTTTTGACCCTTTGTCACACTTAACAAACTCAAATAAACCCGCCGACCTAAAACAGTTGTCCACGTTTGTTAGAAAACCGATTCTCTTAACATGCCCCACATAGGTAATGGCGACTTATTTATTACATATGGGGAGAAGGTCACTGATCTATTTAGGGAGCCCCAGTAAGACAACTAATGAGATGGTCAATACAAAAATTTATATTGGTGAAAATAATTCCCGATGACAGGTTAATACAAAGATTTCTTTCGATGAAACTAACACATTTTTGGTATCTGGAATCTTGTCTTGACATCTGATGTACTGAGATGAATTGTGTGAAAGTGATTGGGCTTCATCACATGTTGTCGATGCCTTGGAGATCCTAGTGATGATGTTCCTCATTCTCAAGCAAGGATCAGCATAGATGATGATGATGAAATCTTGACTTGCGCGATGAAAGGTGAATTAAAGTGAGGCAGAGTTTCGCAATGTCGACAAACTGACTCTCTCGCCTCTACACATATAGTCTCTGTGTCACGACGAGTCAAGATGACTGAGTGTGTGTCAGAGTACAATAGATGACCAGGGTGCCTTACTGTCCCACCGTGCTCTTTGTCGATCTACAACACTAGCTGAATGATGCCTTTCTTCCCAGTGGCCCATGTTAATTGAGCACATCTGCTCAGTCTGTCGCATACAGAATTTACATGCTGGACAGGACATGGGAACATATATCAGGAGCTATAGGCATAAAGCCGTTAAGCGTCTTCATTGATTTTAAACGACGATGCGGTTTCGCAGGTGTGGTTGCTGTTGCATGCAGAAAACGGTTATGATCCACTAGTGAACGCTATACGTTTCTTATATGATCTTACTGGTATTTGGTTTGGGTTCATTGTCATAGTGTGACAGAATTATTTTACATACCGCATTTCGATACGTTCATTGTCATAGTGTGACAGAATTATTTTACATACCACATTTCGATATGTTCATTGTCATAGTGTGACAGAATTATTTTACATACCACATTTCGATATGTTCATTGTCATAGTGTGACAGAATTATTTTACATACCGCATTTCGATATGTTCATTGTCATAGTGTGACCGAAATATTTTACATACCGCATTTCGATATGTTCATTGTCATAGTGTGACAGAATTATTTTACATACCGCATTTCGATACGTTCATTGTCATAGTGTGACAGAATTATTTTACATACCACATTTCGATATGTTCATTGTCATAGTGTGACAGAATTATTTTACATACCACATTTCGATATGTTCATTGTCATAGTGTGACAGAATTATTTTACATACCGCATTTCGATATGTTCATTGTCATAGTGTGACCGAAATATTTTACATACCGCATTTCGATATGTTCATTGTCATAGTGTGACCGAATTATTTTACATACCGCATTTCGATACGTTCATTGTCATAGTGTGACAGAATTATTTTACATACCACATTTCGATATGTTCATTGTCATAGTGTGACAGAATTATTTTACATACCACATTTCGATATGTTCATTGTCATAGTGTGACAGAATTATTTTACATACCGCATTTCGATATGTTCATTGTCATAGTGTGCCCGAATTATTTTACATACCGCATTTCGATACGTTCATTGTCATAGTGTGACCGAATTATTTTACATACCGCATTTCGATACATTCATTGTCATAGTGTGACCGAATTATTTTACATACCGCATTTCGATATGTTCAATATATAATATATATCTAATTTAATCATTTCTTATTTTATCTAGTTTAGTAACTATTGTAGCTTTACTCAGACACTTTATTTCACAGTTAACGATTTTCCTGTTGCTGTGATACTGTTACAGACTATGTTTGACATTGGTAGCAAAGTATTGATATAAAATTGGAGATATTATGGCTTTTGATTTACATCTCAGCTCTGTAGGTGGAGAAGTATTGGTGAAAATTGGTAAATAACTGTGTTTGCTTTCTGACACCTTGTTTCTATCTCTCTGTCTAGTCTTCCATTTTAAGGGGGAAAAATGGAGGCTTAGATATTTCAATTCGTTGTCTTATTTAACTTTGGTATTATATATGTTTATATTCATTCCTGTTGCAGACTTGTTCATTTGCACAACTTCTGTTATTATACGTTAGTTTTCCTGTTGAACTTCTTACATACTAATTGCGATGTATTAATGTAGTTTTGCTAATTTTCCCATTTTCGAGGACTTTGATCGTTAGCAAATAGCAGTTCTTTGATTTCATTATTACATTGCTCATCAGATTTATTTGCAATGTTATTCTCTTTGTTGATGTGAGCTTGGTTATTTCAAAGAAACAAAATAACATACCTTGCAAGATCAAAGTGAATAATATAGTATTAAAACAGGTTCCTCAATTCAAATATTTAGGTACAATGATTTACAGCAGATGGAAGAAGTTCAACAGAAATAAGATGCAGAATAGGACAGCCAAAAACAATATTCAGAAAAATGGAAAATATATTGTGTAATATGACCTTGTCATTAGAGGTGAGAAAGAGAGTTCTGCAGTGCAATATAACCCCTATACTAAGATATGGCTGCGAGTCTTGGACAATAAACAAACTGAAAAGTGGGAAATTGGAGTCAACAGAGATGTGGTTCTACAGAAGAATGCTGAGAATACCACGGAATGCCAGAAAAAACTAATATAGAGGTGTTGAAAGAGTCAAATGCGAAACGGACCTTAATCAACAATATAAGAAAAAGAAAAAAAGAAAACTTTTTTATGGGCCACTTCATGAGACAGGCAGGCTTGGAGAACATAGTCACAACAGGCAAAATTGAAGGCAACAGAGACAGAGGACGACAACGTGAGAAAATATTAGACAGTTTGACAACCTGGTACGGCAAGGAAACAACAAGGACCTTGATACATAATACTGTGGACAGAGAGCTGTGGAGAGCCATGACCGCTTACGCCAGCAGGCGTGGCACATGATGATGATGATGATGCGAGCTTGTTTTATTATTCTGTCCGTGTATATGTTGAAAAGGAGAGATGAAAGCACGCAGTTTATTCCATGACTGTTGGATAATCATCAGGTTTCTCAGTTATCTTTCTACCACAGTACTTATATTTTCAGATTGGTATTGAGTCGAAGCCAGGTGTTTTTCCACTAGACAGCTGGTGAATTGCTTTTGGAGTTCCCTCTGGGATATTAATGTCACCTAGAACTTTATTGAGAATATGTGAGTTTATAACCTCTTCATTTATTGATGATGGATTATTCAAAATGTTCTCAAAGTGTGCTACCCAGCGCTGGCGATTTTATATCTCACGATTAATTGCGTTTCATTTGCATTAAGAAGGAGGAAATGATTCTGACCAGGTTGAGCCATATAACGCTCTAAGTGCATCATGGAATTTTCTCAGATCGTAGGTGTCTGCAAATATTTTTTTTATCTCTCCTGATGTCTTAATCAGCCATGAATATCTCATCTTGCGTAATTTATTCTGAATTATTGTTCGTGTGCAGTTGAATGTGCCCATTTTGAGATTTCGATTTTGTATCACTTAGGTATGCTTTATGAAGGTAGTGTTTGTCAGCAACATTTCTTTTTTTTATTACCGCTCTAATCATAACAGGCATCACTTTGTTTCGTGATAGAATGTCATAGTTACCGAGTAACAGCGTCGTAACTTTGATGGTTCTTCTTCTTCTTCTTCAGCGATCATCATTAAGTCAGGTTGGGACTCCGGATTCTATGATATAGGCTGCTGTCTGTTTTAACTGTGCCATACAGTTTCTCTTCGACGCTGATTGGGGTGGCCCATGTCTTGTTTCTCAGGTCTGCATGCAGGAGAATTCTTGTACGATATGTTCTGCTGTCATATTCGCACAGCTGCAATTTCAAATGTGTCTAGTTTGCACCCACATCTTGCTCATTTTGTAGTGCAGATTACACACATTAGGAACAGAATCTAGAGACTTGTGTCTTTATATTTGATAGTTTTCTGACATCCATACGTTTTTTTGCATTGCTTCCCTATAGGTTTCTGGCAGGATGGATGCGATTTTTAGTTTTGATGCAATAAGGCAATGGTTAGTCAAGTAGTCTTCACAGAAAATGTTATTTGCATCTCGAATATCATGACGGCCCATACTTCTCACAATTGCATTGCCAGGTGGGCAGATAAATTATCGTTAAAAATCAGTTTTACTTGTATTGGTTTAGAAAACAGCCAATCTTTTAGACACAATTTCACATAATTCCATCTCCAACTTAATGATCTACTACGTATCAGTGCATTCTGAGTAAATGACCTGCACATTTAGTCAAGTTTTCCTCGTGGAAACCCCCATCACATCACCTGTACAATTACATTTACCGTATTGATGCAACATCCACATTACCGCGAATTACACAACACTGTGGGGAAAACAGATGAGATGCAGCCCTGACTATGGCCATAGCTTTCACCGTGTAGGTGGTGTCACTGCTGTCAGTTTACGGCAGGTGTGGTCATGGTGGAAAACAACTCTGTACAAGTATGAAACAATTCCCTGTGAGCAGTGCAGGATTTACCTATAAGCTAAACAGGAAAAGTGGGGGCCCCCAAAAAAACCATATTTGGTACTGACATATAATATCTGGACTTATAAAGGGCCCATTATCTCAAATAGCTTAGGGCCTTATCAAGTCTAAATCCGGCGCTGCCTGTGAGAGTCCAGAATAAACGCAATCATGTTAGCCTGAATAATCCCCATCGAGACCAGCACCGTGCAGAGGTGATGGGGCTTAGTTCAGCCATCAGGGGCTGGAAACTAAGACTGGTCGGGCAGTCCCACTCGAGCAGGACCATAGTCCTGCCCAAGTAAGCAGAGTGCTGAAGACGGAGGCATCCAGCCAAAAGGCGCACAGATAATCAGGATGCCACGCACAAAACACAATGGAAACATGTCTACATCTAGAAATAGTTATGGTGCCTGCCCTGTGGCGGACGTTCAGGCAGGGACGGTGCCGGGCCCTATACCTCGAAAGGGCCCAACCTCAGTTACTGGAAGTCCTTCTCAATTGCCCCGAGGAGCCAGGAGGCAAGGGAATAGAGCTACTGGCCAAACAAACAAACAACCAATAAAAATAATGCACTGGAATGCTGAGGGTGTCAACAGTAAAAGAGATGGATACAGCAAAAAATTGGAACTTGAAAATGTCCTCAGTGAAGAACAAGTTAGTATATGCTGTATCCAAGAAACACACCTCAGCAGCGACATAGCCTTCAAAATCAGAGGCTACCAGTGCTACCGGTCTGACAGAAAGGACAGGCGAAAGGGTGGAATTCTGACACTTGTTAAAAACAATATCAGCGCATGTCAGCTTGAAGTATATATGGAACGGGCAGAATACCAGATGCTCCACGTAAAAACAGACAGTGCAGAATTCCATCTCCTGAACTACTACTGCCCAAACGATAAACCATTGGCACTAGACACAATTCCAGAAAAAGAGAGACTTATGGTGTGTGGTGACTTCAACAGCCACTCTCAGAGCTGGGGCTAAGATCATATCGACAAGAGAGGTGAGGAACTTGAGAGCTGGCAGGATGAAAATAATCTCATACTTATTAACCAGCCAGCAGACTCGCCAACCTTCTACTCGAGAGCATGGCACACCACCTCTACACCAGACCTGGCATTCCACTCACCAGTCTTGGAATGGAACATCACACGTGTTGTTGGAAAGCAGCTTGGAGGTAGTGACCACAGACCAGTATTTCTGGAAATCCACAATGAATTTACCAAGGACAGCAGCACGCTCACTAGGTGGAACTATAAAAGGGCAGACTGGAAAATGTACCAGCATTTAACCTGTGTTCTAGCTAAGGACATGAACTTGGACAAAGACATCAATAGAGCAGTGAGTGAATTTAATAGATGTATACTACAAGCTGCTAGTAAAACCATACCCAGGGGGGCACGCAAAAACTACAAACCCTACTGGAATGATGAACTGGAAAAGCTGCAAAATGAGATGGAAACATCTAGACAGCAGGCTGAGAACAGACCTAGCCAAGAACATCACAACAAATATCAGCAAACAAAGGCTAAATTTCAAAGAGCCAAGTTACAAGCCAGACGGAGCAGCTGGAAAGAAAAAACAGAGTCGCTGAACCTAGAAAGAGATACTAGGAAATTATGGAAACTTGTAAAACAACTAAATGATGAAGGTACAGGGAGAAATACGAGGATCACACTTTATAAAGATAGAAACATTTTAACAGGTAAACATGCAGCTGATTACTTTGCAGATTCCTTTGCAGAAGACAATAACGTCAAAGTCAGCCCAGACAAACAACAGGAGGTTCGAGAGAACCAGAAAAACATTGGACAAGGCGAACCTATACCTGAAGTCATGGAGGCACCAATCACAATGAGAGAACTGGAGCATGCAATATCCAAATTGAAAATGAAAAAGTCCCCTGGAGCTGATGGAGTGTCCAATGAAATGATTAGAAACCTGGGAATTGCAGCAAGAGCAAAGCTACTGCAGATCTTTAACACAAGCTGGTCCACAGGTAATGTACCACAGGCGTGGAGAGAAGCAATAATGATACCACTCCTCAAATCAGGAAAAGATGGCAACACAGTCTCCAACTACAGGCCCATCAGCCTCACAAGCTGCTTATGTAAAACAATGGAACGCATTATCAATCTTAGGATGCAGTGGTACCTTGAAAGTGAAAACCTTCTGGTATCACAGCAAGCAGGTTTCAGACAGTGCTACTCTACTGAAGATCAGGCAACCTACCTCTCCCAAGAGATTGAGGATGCCTTCCAAGAAAAGAAACTGGTACTAGCAGCATGGATAGACCTCAGGAAAGCATTTGATAAGGTCTGGAAAGAAGGGCTCCTAAAGAAATTGCGAAATTGCAGGGTTAGCTCAAGAATGTACAAATGGGTAAAAGCATACCTGCATAATAGAAGAGCCAGGGTACAATTAGATGGTCGCAAGAGCAAGAAAGTTCTACTGCGTCATGGAGTCCCCCAGGGAGGAGTCCTGTCACCCACACTTTTCTTGGTTTACATCAATGACCTAGTTGCTGAACTACCACACGGGATCAAAGTGGCAATGTATGCTGACGACCTGGTGATCTGGTGCACGGAAGAACATGCAACAGTGGCCACTAAACAAATACAAAGAGCTATCGATGCCCTAACCTTATGGGCAAATAGATGGTGCGTCAGCATTAACATAGATAAGTGCAGCACTACACTCTTTACCCTCTCACCAAAACAAAAAGCTGGTCATATCAAGATAGATGGAGAGCTCTTGAAAGAAGACAAACAACCCACATACCTCGGAGTTACTTTTGATGATAAGCTGACATGGAAGCAGCACATAAACAAAGCAACAACAAAAGCCAGGAGGAAGCTAGCTATCCTGAGAAAACTAAGTGGAACCACATGGGGAGCCAGTGGAAATATACTCAGTAAAGTTTACCAGCAAGGCATAAGACCACACCTGGAATATGGTTCAGCTGCGTGGTGTCCTGCATCAAACACAACATTACAAGATCTAGATAAAGTGCAAAACCAGGCACTTAGAATAATGTTGGGAGCAATGAAATCAACACCCATAGCAGAGATGCAGAAAATGGGAAGAATGCAAACACTTGGCGAACGCAGAGACACAAAAGTACTAATTCAGGCAGAAAAGTTTCAGTGTATGCCAAGTCATCCAATGAAGGAAAGATTCCAAAATCTAGCAATGGGGCGACTGAAAAGAAGCAGCTTTATCCATCAAGCTAAACGACTCCGCAGACAACTTACAGACCTACCTGAAGTTGACAGCCCCTTAAGGCCTGTACCAGAACAAACCCCGTGGAGTGAAAGGCATGGAATGCCAATATACATTCAGACCCATGTGAAAGGAATACTAAGCGAGAACGAACAGAACAGTGTGCAGCGAAGGACAGTCACCCTCAGTTTCCTGGATGAGGAATATCCACAAGATATATGGGTCAGAGTATACACAGATGGGTCAGCACAGAATGCAGTGAGGAATGGAGGTGCAGGTGTATATATAGAATATCCCCACAAGCCTAGAGATACAATCAGAACACCGACAGGAAAATTCTGCAATAATTATGATGCAGAAATCCAGGCAATTATTGTGGCAGCTAAAAAACTGCTGAACTCCAACTCTGAACTACAGCCTGTGGTATTCCTGACAGATGCAAGGTCAGTGCTTCAAGCTCTCCAGTCTGAAAAACTAACAGACTTGAAAAAACTACTTAGCGAATTGTCTTACCAGTACAGGATAACCATGCAGTGGATACCTTCTCACTGTGGAATACCAGGAAATGAAAAAGCAGACCAACTGGCTAAGGAAGGTGCTGCCGAAGACCAACCAGATATACCAATCACCTACCATCAGAAAAAACAGATGATCAAGTCAATAAGAAAGCCACAAACACCAACACAAGATGACTATAATATTATGAACAGACCAGAACAAGTTATAATTCTACGTCTCAGAACAGGACACAACCGACTCCGCAGTCACATGTATACAAAGTTCAAGATTGGCAACACAGCCATGTGTACATGTGGACAGGCAGCACAGAGTGCCAAACATATACTTCAAGAGTGTTCTGAGCATGAAACGCTGAGGCAGACATATTGGCCAGAGGAAACAACACTGGAATCAAAACTCTATGGGACACTGTATGAACTACAAAAGACAGTGATTTTTATTAAGGAGACAGAATTACAGATATAGACATGTTTCAAGTGAACGAAAGAAGAAGAAGAAGATTAAATTATAATATTAGTCACCAGAAAATATGTGATGAAATATTGTAATATATAGGGTGCCATGTGACGTATTATTTCCAGAACGTTGTCTTCCCAGTGAACTCTCTGAACCCATCTCTGTCTTGGGCTTGCATTTTCCAATGTTGTATTAATCCATTAGAAATTTCTAGGCACAATATTCCTGTAGGTTGCCATTACTTTTGGGAAGGAACAACCGCTGATCGAACACTGTAAAGAGAACACGTTTGTTCTAGTCAGCCATTTTTGCGGAAGACCTTGTATATATATATATATATATATATATATTAATATTTGTATATGGCCTATAAATATATATATATAGGCAAAAATCTGCAGCAGGTTTATTTCTAATCTATGAGTTTTCCCGATACCACACATGACTATGTCAGACACCAACATTCTAATCTTTAACACAATGAAGTTTGATAGGCGAAGGATGAATCAATTTTTAACACAACAAATATTTTTTCTCTGTTTGATCTCTTTAAAAACAACTTTTCATACTTTGCCTGCTGACATTAATATTGTTATTTTTTTTTAATGTTTACACTGAAATGTTAAATTCTTAAGCACATTATCTTGTCAGCTGCTTTGTTTTTTTCATTGGAATTTATGATAGTTGCTTTTTTTTCTTTCTTTAAAAAAAACTGCTGAACTCCAACTCTGGCCTACAGCCTGTGGTATTCCTGACAGATGCAAGGTCAGTGCTTCAAGCTCTCCAGTCTGGAAAACTAACAGACTTAAAAAAACTACTTAGCGAATTGTCGTACCAGTATAGGATAACCATGCAGTGGATACCCTCTCACTGTGGAATACCAGGAAATGAAAAAGCAGACCAACTGGCTAAAGAAGGTGCTGCCGAAGACCAACCAGATATACCAATCACCTACCATCAGAAAAAACAGATGATCAAGTCAATAAGAAAGCCACAAACACCAACACAAGATGACTATCACATTATGAACAGACCAGAACAAGTTATAATTCTACGTCTCAGAACAGGACACAACCGACTCCGCAGTCACATGTATACAAAGTTCAAGATTGGCAACACGGCCATGTGTACATGTGGACAGGCAGCACAGAGTGCCAAACATATACTTCAAGTGTGTTCTGAGCATGAAACGCTGAGGCAGACATATTGGCCAGAGGAAACAACACTGGAATCAAAGCTCTATGGGACACTGTATGAACTACAAAAGTCAGTGAGTTTTATTAAGGAGACAGAATTACAGATATAGACATGTTTCAAGTGAACGAAAGAAGAAGAAGAAGCCTGAATAATTAGGGAGCCCCTTGGATGAAGAAGAATATATAGCTAGCTGTCCAAGCATTCTGTCAGAATAACGTAGTGATTCTTATGTATAACTATGCCACGACAGGAACCTGGCAGAAGATCTGAAGCTAACCACACTATCTTTACATGATGAGACAAATTAGAAAGCCACAAGAAAAAATAGAAGATGCAATCTATGAGTAGGACGCCTCTTCTCAAAGCAATGCATACCGTTGATAGCTGAATAATTGTTTTATGAAAATAGCTCTGGAGAAACTTCCCAATTGCACAAAATTATGGATTAAGGACTGATACTGTAATCAGTAGCAAACACTTTATGAAATGTCATCACCCTACTATTCCATTTTGTTTACATTACTTCTATGGAATCATCAATTTCATTGATGATGGTTTTAATAACTATCATTGCATTTTATGTTTTACTGTAAACTGTATTTGACATCACATTGAAACGCTCATATAAAGAGACATAACAGCATGGACAGGTCAATAGTTGAAGGCAGAGTTAATGACAACAGGGGAAGATGGCGCCCACATCGACTAAGGTGCAGTGATATATCATTGTATAACACGACTCTGGCTAGGGCAGGTCAACTCGCCCAGAATTGCGGGAGAATCCATAGGAAGACCACGTTTTGGAAATAATATGTCACGTGATGATGATGATTGAAATGCAACTTTTTCTTTTTTAAGAACAGTCCAGAAAGAGACATTCACAAAACTTCACTCTTAAATAAGCTAACCATTCGTCACTTCGTTGTTCTTGGTTAGGAACAAGGGTCACCGCACTGGGGCATTCCCATACATGTTCTGCTTGTCGTTCCGTCAGCCATATAAAAGTGTATAAGCTCAGTGCCCCAGTCAGTTGCTGATTACACTTCGCATGCACTTTGTATCATCAACCAATGATTAACAGCACGGAAAAAATGTGAGATCAACCTAAATTAGTGACGCCTTTTGAGATATGCGAGCATGATCGGCGTGGAGAATGATTTTTTGAAAAGTACGTAGAAGTAAATATAGCCTGGGAATCACTGTTTCTGGTGGGTCACAATTCAATGATACAAGGATATACTTCATACAAACGGCTTTACCAAGTGCTGTGTTCCATAATCATTCAGAAATCTGAGTATGGTTATTAGAAGTATTATATACACACCCGTCTATTCATGAAATCATGCCTCGTGTCATTACTGTTGGATTCAGTTAGCGTCACCACGTGGTCTATTTATCAACTTCGACCACTTTCTCCTGAGCATGTTCATTTCATAATCGATCGCTTCATTGACTCTGTCTGCTTAATTGATTTCGCGAAAGGCCCTGTTCGATCTAAACACAAAGAGGCTTGCCAGACTGACACTTGGAGATATGCATATGAGAGACAATGAGATCACCAGACTGACACACCCACTTGGACATACGCTTATTTGTACTATATGTCGACGACTATTTGTGCTAGACGTCGGTGACTACTTGTGCCACATATCGACGACTATTTGTGCTAGAAATCGACGACACTGTTTGTGCTAGATGAAAGCGACACTTTGTGTGCTAGATATCGTTGACTTGTGTAATATATATCCACGACTATGCATTGGATATAGCACACTTCGCTATAATGATATGGATCAATAACGCAGCGTTGTCGGTCGTTGGGACACCGGCATAGCTGAATGTCTGCAGTTGCCATTGTGTTTGGTATATGGATTTACATACGAAATACTGTCCCCTTCCTGATATTGTTGTCGGACACTAAATTCTATAGACGTGTTTTCTAACAATAAAACAATCTTTAGAGAGAACATGTATACCAATATATATATATATATATATATATATAGCGAACATGCGCAACAATATATAAAGGTAACATATAAGTATATAGAGGGAGCATTCATGCATTCATAATAATATATAGAAAGAACATATACAACAATATATAAATGGAACATTTACAATAATATATAGGGATAATACAGGCAACAATCTATAGAGGGAACATATACAACAATATTTAGATATAACAAATACATCACTATATAGAGAGAACTTTTACAACAATAAAGAGAGCGAGATTATACAACACTATATGGAGAGAACATAAATAACCATATATAGAGGGAATATACTCAACAATATATAGAGGGAACATATACAACCTTATATAAAGGGGCATATACAACAATATATAAAGATAATATATACAACAATATATAGAGTGGACTAATACAATAATATATAAAAGGGTACAAATGGAACACTATATAGAGATAATATACAATAGTACATAGAGGGAACATATACACCAATATAGATAGGGGACATTACTTAGTTTGTTCCTTTAGCGTCACAAGCGACACATAGGGCAGTTTTGATTCTTCATTCGTTGATGTCCTCTGTTTGTAAGTTTAATTTGTGCATAGACTTACAACCTATTTCTCCTTCTGCAAGAATGGTGATTTTTTTTGTGTTAGGGTAATTTTGGATCTTCCTATTTTGTATTCCGCTCAGGTGTCCATATGAGGACTTGCTGGTCCAGTATGTTTTCATCTAGTCTAAGAACGTGTCCCAGGTATTTCCATCTCCGTTTTCTTATAACATTTGAAACATATTCTTGGTGTGTTGTATTTCTTAGGGTCGCTATTTGTGTCGAAATCGCTCCATTTTATGTTCAACAATATTCGGAGACATTTGTTTTCAAAGCTGTTTAACTTTGGGTTCGTCGTTGCCTGTATTGATTTTCAGGGTTCACTACCATCAGTCAATGATGGAATAATCAAGGAGTTGAATAGTTTTAATCTGCTGTTTCTTCCTATGTCTTTGCATTTCCAGATGCTCGTTACTTTAGTGAATATACTTGCTGCGACTATATATAGAGGGAACATATACAACAATATATAGAGGGAACATATACAACAATATATAGAGGGAATAGACACACAAAAGTGGAGAGGTAGCATATACAAAACTATATATTTAATATACAACAATATATAGAGGGAACATGTACAACAATATATAGAGGGAACATATACAACAATATATAGAGGTAACATATACAACAATATATAGAGGTAACATATACAACAATATATAGAGGGAACATGTACAACAATATTAAAAGAGAATATAAGACAGATGTGTACGTAAAAAAATCTAGCCGAGAATCTTGCAAATGTACAAGAATCGTAGCTTTCAATAGTAAAATGAGAAAAACTTGCATACATTGAACATGCATACCAGCACAATTCCCTGCCAAAAACAACATTGGTGGTATAGTTGAAGGTGTGAAAAGATAAGGAGAAATGGGAAAGGCATTATCAAAGACTGGTCAGGTAAAGGTTTTTCAGATTCATCTGCACCGCTGTGGATAGAACCGCTGTATGATTCTGTATGTTAACGAATCAAATATGGTACCCCTACTTCCCTGACAGGTTATGCCTATATAGGTGGATGGATAGAACAATAATATAGACTTGACTGAAAAATCATTTTGCGACAAAACAAATATACCAGTTTAACTAAGCTAACAACAGGTTGCCTTTAATATTTCCAGTTTACAAGTCTACATTCTCATGTTATATTTCCAGTTTACAAGTCTACATTCTCATGTTATATTTCCAGTTTACAAGTCTACCTTCTCATGTTATATTTCCACTTTACAAGTCTACCGTCTCATGTTATATTTCCAGTTTACAAGTCTACCTTCTCATTTAATATTTCGTTTTACAAGTCTACCTTCTCATTTAATATTTCGTTTTACAAGTCTACCTTCTCATTTAATATTTTCAGTATTACACATTTGTGATTCAATTTCTTTTTCCATTTTTTCAAATGTGCACAAAGTGAAATATTCAGACAACAATGTGGATTCTTATAGCAAACCTGATGCAATTTTTCTGATCTCTGAGGTCAAGGATCTGCAAATCATAGGCTATCCAGCGATCGATCCGTATGTAACTATTATGTGCTTCCTTAATAGCTTGACAAGATCAATGTATGTGTCGCTGTTGTATGTATCTTCCAGATATATCGCTGTGATTGTAGTTCCCTATATTGTCTGCAAGCAGTCATAAAATTCGGATGGAAGAATGCATCATTCGTGACTGTTTCTCTTCCAGTCCTGTATGCTCCTAAATTGTCTTGAAACACATCTATGATTTACAGATCAATGGCTAACATCTAGCGTCACATTCCCCTAGAGGCCATCAGTACACGTTTTGCTATGTAAATATACGATAACCTTTATCTTCTTCGCCTTCTTTCTTCTGTTCTCATGTACCTTTCGGTGTTGAGAGGACGAACCACTTAACTTGGTGTTTCTGAATGTATTCTAATGTTGACCTGATTCCTAATTGTTTTCTTAGTTCTTCGTTCCTGATTTTGTCTCTCACGTTAACTCCAATCATATGTCTTACACATATCATTTCTGTGTTGTTAATCGTATGAATTATTCTAGAATCCAATGTCCAAGTTTGACACTGATAACACAAATTTCGTTACTACATGTTTTCCTGTTAAGGAGTGCAATGAGGCTTTTAAGGCTGTGGAAATAAAGGCCGCTTTGCCAAAGCTGTCACCACGACGTGTACAGGAAGAATTTTTTGTTGCACCTCCGAAAGACAAAAATCCTTGTCCCTACCGCGGATGAACCCGGGACCTGAGGTCGGCGTTTTAGCCGTACTGCCACGCGCTCCAACAACGTTGGTAGAAAAATGATGTTGAATATCGCTTTCTTTGTTTCTAGTGTAATATCTTTGTTTTGTAATAATGGTGTTAGATCACCAATGACCTGACAGGCCTTATTACATCGTGCATCTATTTCTGCTTCTTGTTTATTGTCATATCTCAATGCCAAGATATTTGAATTCATCTACTTATTTTAGTTGTCTGTTGTTTATCTGGATGTTGATGTTCTCATTTTCTCTTGCAATATTTATTGCTTCTTCTTAGTCTGTTGATTTTCATTCCAAATTGTTTGCCTGTAGTGTCTATTATGTTTAGGAGGTTTTGTGTACTCTTTACGCTGCTGAGGAATAACACCTGGTCATCCGCAAAAATCAGTTCATTTGTTTCATTTGAATTTGCTGTTGTGTTTATATGGTCCGTGTATGTAATAAAAAGTAGTGGTGACAATACACATCCTTGTTTTACTCCTGTACTAATCACAAAGTCTTGTCTGTATGTCCTGCTACTTATAACTTTTATGAAGGGATAATTCTTCCGGTACATCCAGTAATGATATATATATATATATATATATATATATATATATATATATATATATATATATATATATATATATATATATATATATATATATATATATATATATATATATATATATATATATATATATATATATATATATATATATATATGTGTGTGTGTGTGTGTGTGTGTATGCGTGCGTGTGTATGTGTGTGTCTGTTAGGCATGTAGATATATAATCTTATATACATATATCTAAGTAACAAGCAATTGCACAAATGAGAAACAAAATATCATCAGCTGCATGGCACCACTCATTTATTCCATCCATGAAGTTATACACGCCAACACATTACTTAGTGCCGAAATCTGAGAGTACGCCAAGTGTCAGTTAGTACCAGAGAAAATTGGAAATGTATAAGTAAGCGTAGTCTAGTTCCTGACGTAACTTCTCGTTTATGATATATCGTAAACTGGAATGCTAGGAACATCGATACATCGTTATCTGACACCAGAAATTTGTTTTACAATGTGGAAACAAATTGCAATGTACAGATTCAGGTGAGGAAGCTGTGTAGAACAAATAGTGAGTGATACAAGTGTGAAAGTGAGGAATCTGAGTAGAACAAATAGTGAGTGATACAAGTGTGAAAGTGAGGAATCTGTGTAAAACAAATAGTGAGTGATACAAGTGTGAAAGTGAGGAATCTGTGTAGAACAAATAGTGAGTGATACAAGTGTGAAAGTGAGGAATCTGTGTAGAACAAATAGTGAGTGCTACAAGTGTGAAAGTGAGGAATCTGTGTAGAACAAATAGTTAGTGCTACAAGTGTGAAAATGAGGAATCTGTGTAGAACAAATAGTGAGTGATACAAGTGTGAAAGTGAGGAATCTGTGTAGAACACATAGTTAGTGATACAAGTGTGAAAGTGAGGAATCTGTGTAGAACAAATAGTGAGTGCTATAAGTGTGAAAGTGAGGAATCTGTGTAGAACAAATAGTGAGTGATACAAGTGTGAAAGTGAGGAATCTGTGTAGAACACATAGTTAGTGATACAAGTGTGAAAGTGAGGAATCTGTGTAGAACAAATAGTGAGTGCTACAAGTGTGAAAGTGAGTAATCTGTGTAGAACAAATAGTTAATGCTACAAGTGTGAAAGTGAGGAATCTGTGTAGAACAAATAGTGAGTGATACAAGTGTGAAAGTGAGGAATCTGTGTAGAACAAATAGTGAGTGATACAAGTGTGAAAGTGAGGAATCTGTGTAGAACAAATAGTGAGTGATGCAAGTGTGAAAGTGAGGAATCTGTGTAGAACAAATAGTGAGTGATACAAGTGTGAAAGAATGAGAGAATATGAAGAAGTAATTCCAGTGAAGTTTGCATGATGAAGCAGAGAAACACGATTTGTTTTTTCTTTGTTTTCTTCTCTTCTTCTTCTACGCTGGTTCTCAAACTCCTGAAAATTATCCGGATGTAGTCCGGAGAGATAGTGTTCTGTGTCAAGTGTATAGCTTTTCTGCGACATCTGCTAACTTTCGGTTTGACACATCCGACTTCACCATGACGTAGGACTCACTTTTAACATATATGGGATGATGCACACACTCCAACGACAAAATCTCCTTAATTGCCTCTTACGTGCGTGCATGGAAGGTAAACAGTGTTGCTATTCTTTGTGTACATGGTTTTAAAAAAATAGATCATATATGCATGTATATTAAAATTTACGAAAGTATTTTAAGATGAATTGGTACATTAACAATTACAACAACAAGAGTGGACATCCATATCTGTATACTTATATGTACATCTTTGAGGAATAACAGAATAAAAACAATATGACGTGATCTTCAATAGAATATGTGCAGTTGCAAAGCGGCATGAAATTCAAGCACTGTCTATTGGCGAAGAGAGTAGGAGGTCAGAGAATGTACTAGCATCTGTGATGAGTAGACGGAAGTGAGAAAATCGATTATCATTGGCGATCAGAGTAGGCATAAGTGGGAGAATCGATTATCATATTAGATTAGGCGGAAGTCAGATAATCTATTGTCATTCACGAACATAATAAACGATAAGATAGTTCGATTATCACTATCGAACAACATATGCGTAAGTTATATAATCTATAATTAGTGGCGATCAGAATTTGCGGAATTCAGAGAATAGATTATCATTGGCGAACAGAGAAGATTAGTGGGAGAAACCATTATCATTTTCAGTAGATCTTCAATGGCGATCGTAGTTTTGGTATGCCTCTGGTTCTCTTTTCTGGAACATTTCCCATCATCATTATCTTTCTAACGCATTGTTTTCATCATCATTTAATTTAATTGTATACGTCTCAGTAGTTTGCCATTGCTTTTAGAGCCGGTTTTTGTCGCTTATCAGTTACCGTTCCTTGATTCGCCCTCATCCCAATACGTGATTTTTACAACTTCTGCCTTGGAATCTGTTGTAAGACATAACAAACTAGGTCCCAATAATGACACTGTGTGTTATAGTTATAGTGTAATTTAACTCAATCTGAAGTAAAACAGCGGTAACCCTGAAATGTATATTGGATCTGCAGTAAAACAAACAGCTGTAACCCTGAAATGTATATTGGATCTGCAGTAAAACAAACAGCTGTAACCCTGAAATGTATATTAGATCTGCAGTAAAACAAACAGCGGTAACCCTGAAATGTATATTAGATCTGGAGTAAAACAAACAGCTTTAACCCTGAAATGTATATTGGATTTGCAGTCAAACAAACAGCTGTAACCCTGAAATGTATATTGGATCTGAAATACAACAAAAATCTACAACCCTAAAATGTATACTCTGCCGTAAAGTACAACAAACAGCTATAACATGAGATAACATAAAGAAAATCGTGTTAACCTATCCGTAACCTTTAACTGATCAGGAGAAATCTGAGAAAACTGAACACCCCATTAAATATATCTCTGGTCTATTCATATCATGGGATATCTATGCATTGCTCTCGGCTGACTCTCTCCTTCTTGCTTAATGTGTTTACTCTTTTACCACTTTCTCACATAATACAAATAAGATGATTGTATTTATTATTTGCTATTTATTCCCTGTTCATAATAAAACCCTGTTTCTTGCTGAATGGCGTCATCGTCCATATTTCAAAATCCCTAATAATGATATAACCATCTTTAATGCACTACATGCAATTAAACAGCATTACTATAATGCCACTTCATTCTCTTATTTCTGAAGTTGTACTTGGTTTCAATAGCATTGATCGGATTTAATTGTGTTCAAGATTCGTCTATGCATGTGCAAGCTTAGTTACCTTATCCAAGAAGAGTATAGAGAAGCTGTTAATTGTTGTTTAAACCTTTTGTAGAAGTTTCATTTCATCTGTTACAATTTAATCCTGCATTGTATAATGCGACTGTTACAACTGAACATAAAACTTTGCTGAAACCAAACACGAAAAACAACAAAATAAGCTCATTTAAATATTATTTATATACATGTGTAATTTATGACACGACGCATTATGTTATGGGGTTGGTGGTTGTCGAATCAATATCAACGGACATGGAAGAAATCACCGAGACAGATTACTAAAACTGAAAAAGTGCCACGGACCAGACATATACAATTGTGAAGGCCACCCAAACACGGAAGGAAGCATTTAGAATAGAAGAACATAGAAGCACAGAGCGAAAGCAGAGAGAGAACAACAAACAAGAAAACTACGTTTGTCAGAGAACGCTGAGCAAGAAAAGTAAAACAGCGACATAACAAGAAATAACAAAATTAAGTCTGAGAGAACGCTGAACCACAGAACTAAGACTGATAAAGAACGCTGAACCACATAACTAAGACTGATAAAGAACGCTGAACCACATAACTAAGACTGATAAAGAACGCTGAACCACATATTGATTTCAGACATTTCGATAACAGTGCTGAATCAGATATTAGAGTTCCAAATATTGATATAACTATAGTACTGAATCATATATTCGAGTTCCAGGCGTTTGATTTTTCAAGTCTTTTATTAAATCTATTGAAAATCGAGAAAATTCTTGTAATATTTATCATGTTTTAAGAAAATCCTCTCACTCGGAGAAAAATGCGGCCACCACATCCGGTAGTGAAACTTTAATGTTTACACATATATTCTGTGTTGTGGACTCATATATTATGTGTTCTGAACACATATACTGTGTGTTAAGGACACACATACCGGTACTCTGTGTTGAGAACACATATTTTCGTGTTGTGGGCACATATACCCCGTGTTGTAGGAACATCAGTGGTTTATCGTGGGTCAATGGCGCCCGGGGCGGAATCATAATTTTCCGCCCTTGTGACATTCATAAAATATGTCAGTGATTGTAAAAGACTGGACGAAAATAAATTTTCCGCCCTCCCGATGATGCCGCCCGGTGCGGTCCGCACCTCCGCCCCCCACCTCGCTACGCTACTGAAGTGCATACTCAATGTCAACAATGTACCAGCATGTAGAGGCTATAGATACATGTCTGAATCAAGTTGCTATTAAGTAATTTGAAACACTCGTCAACTCTCGTGGTCTGGAATACAACTTTTCGTGAGTTTTACACGCATGGTTCCTGTATCAATATTGATTTCATGCATACACACACGTGAACTATCTCTGAGAAGCTTACACGAAGAGGAATTTTTGTGTAATTATCGATTGTTCATCGTAATTATATGCAGTCCATGTCATCTATTGTGCAGAATTCTCGGCTACATCTTAACCATGCGCAAGTATGTGATTGTTGTTAAGTCTAGTGCTGCGTTTATCGTCGTTATATTGTGAATATAAATGGTGGTTAGCAAATATGTCTAATGAGATGTTGCAGTGGGCACAGCAAAATGTTCTTGACGTATCGATAACAGAATACAATCTCTATAGAGCTGTGTTGATGTACTATACGTTCCTGCTTGAGTGGTTGATATGACACATCAAACCACGTACAATATTCAGTATGCACTGTTCAGCATTCATTGGGAATGGAAAGATGTACATGGCATGACTATACTTGTCTATGTCTTATAAGTAAATACCACTGGTACATACAGGTATGTGGCTTGAATAACACCCACGCGTCTGTGTGTGCGTGAGTATATGTGTCTTGAATAGCATCCACGCGTCTGTGTGTGCGTGAGTATATGTGGCTTGAATAACATCCACGCGTCTGTGTGTGCGTTAGTATATGTGGCTTGAATAACATCCACGCGTCTGTGTGTGCGTGAGTATATCTGGCTTGAATAACATCCACGCGTCTGTGTGTGCGTTAGTATATGTGGCTTGAATAACATCCACGCGTCTGTGTGTGCGTGAGTATATCTGGCATGAATAACATCCACGCGTCTGTGTGTGCGTGAGTATATGCGGCTTCAATAACATACACGCGTCTTTGTGTGCGTGAGTGTATGTGGCTTCAATAACGGTCACTCGTCTGCGTGTGTGTAAGTGTATGTGACTTCACTAACAGACACTCGTCTGTGTGTGTGTGTGTGCGCGCGCGTGAGTGTATGTGGCTTCAATAACAGGCACTCGTTTGTTTATGTAATTTCAATAACAGACAATAGTGTGTATTTGTGTATGTGATTTCAATAACAGACAATCATATGTGTTTGTGCGGCGTGTGTGACTTCAATAAACAGATACGTGTGTGTATGTATGCATATGACTTCAATACATGACAATAGCGTGTATATGTGTCTTAAATAACTGATAACCATGTGTGTGTGTGTGACTACATTAACTGATAATTATGTGTGTGTGTGAATTCAATAACTGATAACCGCGTATGTGTGTAATTTCTATAACTGATAACCACGTACGTGTGTAACTTCAATAAGTGAAAATTGCTTGTGTTTTAACTTCAATAACTCATAATCATGTGTGCATGTGTTTGCAATAACTAACTCATAACTGTGTGAGCATGAGTATTCAATAACAAAGAGTCATATATGTATGTCTTCAATAACTGAGAATCATGTGTGCATGTTTCTTGAATAAATGAGAATCTTTTGTTTGTGTCTTCAATAACTCAGATACGTTTGTCTGGTAACTTCAATAACTCAGATACGTTTGTCTGGTAACTTCAATAACTCAGATACGTTTGTGTGGTGACTTCAATAATTGAGAATCGGGTATGTGTTACTTGAATTAATGGGGCGTATGGAGGTGTCAGGGAAAGGTAGTACCTCTAATGTTGAGTCTGTCATACTCCCTTGGCGTGATTATCACAATCTTGGTCCTCACCTGGCACTCAGATCTGGCCTGTGGCTCCTCATAGTTGCGAGCATGCGGCAGCAACAACGAACAGGTAACTGCTTTGACAGGCCGGCCAAATCAGGTTAGGGACACAGAGGTGCTCCGGCCGTAGGTAAACACAGGACTGCCCAAGTTTGCGAAGCCTGGATATGGCGGGCAGAGGATGGAACATCTGATGTTTAACGAGCTGGAAGGCAATTGCCAGCAGAGCGTTGTGGAAAGTAAATAGCTTTATGAGACACGTCGAACACGCTAGTCATCCACAGCATCCTGGTACATCTCCAGTCGTCTTGATTGTATCTTGTCACCTGAACACTGTTGGATAAGGAAGATATTGTGTGTTTGACGAATGGCTCAACATCTCCAAACTTCAATCACACTTCCGTGCTAGTCATGTCAATTATCATCATGTCCCACAGGCTCATCCCACACATGCTTAGTGTACGGTAGACAATTTATGCATGCACACGACACATTAGTCACAGCTGGGCACACCACAGACACCTTCATCGTCAGCATCATCTCAGTTGAGCTGAATGGTCACCGTCGACTTCGACGAACGTACAAGAGACTTCCATAATGACAGTTGAGTGTGAGGCTGTGAGTGTGTGTGACTTCAATAAATGACAATCTTGTGTGTGTGTGAGTGTGTGTGACTTCAATTACGAAATATGCTTGTTGTTAACTAAAGCTGTTGTAACTAAAACTGTTGTAACTAACACTGGTGTAACTAAAACTGTTGTAACTAAAACTGGTGTAAGTAAAACTGGTGTAACTAAAACTGTTGTAACTAAAAATGTTGTAACTAAAACTGGTGTAAGTAAAACTGGTGCAACTAAATCTGTTGTAACTAAAACTGTTGTAACTAAAATTGTTGTAACTAAAACTGTTGTAACTAAAACTGTTGTAACTAAAATTGTTGTAACTAAAATTGTTGTAACTAAAACTGTTGTAACTAAAACTGTTGTAACTAAAACTGGTGTAAGTAAAACTGGTGTAACTAAAACTGGTGTAAGTAAAACTGTTGTAACTAAAATTGTTGTAACTAAATCTGTTGTAACTAACACTGGTGTAACTAAATATGTTGTATCTAAAAATGTTGTAACTAAAACTGTTGTAACTAAAACTGGTGTAACTAAAACTGGTGTAACTAAAACTGTTGTAACTACAACTGTTGTAACTAACACTGGTGTAACTAAATATGTTGTAACTAAAACTGTTGTAACTAAATATGTTGTAACTAAAACTGTTGTAACTAAATATGTTGTAACTAAAACTGTTGTAACTAAATATGTTGTAACTAAAACTGTTGTAACTAAATATGTTGTAACTAAAACTGTTGTAACTAAATATGTTGTAACTAAAACTGTTGTAACTAAAACTGTTGTAACTAAAATTGTTGTAACTAAAACTATTGTAACTAAAACTGTTGTAACTAAAACTATTGTAACTAAACCTGTAGTAACTAAAATTGCTGTAACTAAAACTAATGTAAATGTGAAAATTAAAACGTTGTGTATAGGGCTATATAACATAATTCTGTTTTAAATATTACATGATCTAAAAGTACTGTTTTAGATACAAGCATTAATTAACTCTGTTTTAAATAACAACATTAGCTGACACTGGTTTATACATGTACAGTTACATTAACAAAAATCCTAGTCGGTATTCAAAGAACAAGAGCACATATCTTGTCCGTGTGTTCCCCGAAGACCAATGTGTTGGGCCATTGACGCAAATAAAACGGCGACACAATGTATGTATATTCCCAGGACTACATCCTACTGGAAATCTAGTAGGACCACGGTCCTGCTACAAGAGAAATTGAGCAGGGGTTTGAGAATGTACGCTGAAGAAAAAGAAGAAGAAGTCCGTGTGTGTGATTTCAATCGTTATATTGATGCAAAATTATCTGAAATCCCAAAGAAGTTCGCAAAGCTACTATCATGACATCCAGGTTGCTCATGTAATTATTGTCCACAAAGATTGAATTGTGAATAGAGTAAATTAAATTTTCTAAATGTTAACATGACTGAGGGGCCACACTTAAGTCATGAACTCTCTCTGCAAGATTTCAATACCTGTAATAACCACGATGCCTCCAAAGTGAAAGTAGAACCCCAGGAAATAAAGGCAAATTAATAATAATAATTATGTTCTTGCAATAATAATAATAGTAATAATAATATTAATAATAACAATAATAATCTGAAGCTACTTTAATATTTTATTTAGACGTATAAATACATTTTTGTGAATTCAGCGAAACATTGGGTTAACAGAAGACGTTTACATACATAGTTATTTTATATAATATATTGTATTTGTAACAAGTGGTCTATACTTGTTATAAACACACTTCCATGTAAACATGTTATGCAGTGAAATAATGTTTCCCGTGAAGACGTTATCAAAATAGAAGTTTTCATCGACTTATTAGCATGAGTGAAACAGGTTATTCAAATCAAAATTGTCAAGGTGGTGATTTTTTCCTGACACGACCGTTCCTTCAGTCGACCCAACTGTAAATGGATACCTGACGCATGAAATAGGGGATTTAAAGGCATCACGGAAGGAAACTGGCAATCCCCACCTAATAGGTGATGTTGCTTAGTACACATGACGCATTATCTTCATCCCCGGCGGTAGATTGCTACTAAGGGACCTACTTTTGTACCAAAATGAACGAATTGTTGTTATTATTCTACAGAAAATTTGTACTTCTAAATTACTCAAGATATTTACGAGTAATTATGTGTAATAATTATACCGCAAACAGTAATATAGAAGCTACTTGTTCTATGTGCACTAGAAATCTACCCTTAACGTCATGATCATTGACAGCTTTTATTACGAAGTGTAAACATTTTTGTAAAACGTTTGTTTTGTTAGCTATAGATTTTCAAAAAGTGTGACACGAATTTGTAAAAAGCCATACAAATCACATGTCTTTCTAGCCGAATTTGTTCAAATAATGAGAAAGCGCTGCACTCAAATGGAAAGGCAACATTGCCACCTGCAATGCGTATTGAAGAAGTCGATTATAGAAGATTAGGAGTGAAATTGGCCAGTATATGCTGTTGAAGATCACGAGAAGTCAATGTTAAAGTTAAAATTGGAATATTAGAAGGTTCACTTGCTGTCTGCTTTTCTCGAATTTTCTAAGTATATCTTGCAAACCAGAGTGTATCAACCATCACTTACATGTATCACAAAACACTTAGATGTATCACGATTCTAGATAACCGAAATGTATCACATACTATTTACATGTATCACGTATCTTGCGAAATTAAATATATGACATAACACTTACATTACATCACACATTACTTACATGACTTAAATACCACTTACATGTATCATATACCATTTATATGATTTTCATAGCACTAAAATGTAGCATGCATCACTTATCTAGTCACCTATCTAACCAATCTCGTATCTAGCAAATCACCTATCTAGCAAATCGCCCTTCTAGCAAATCACGTATCTAGCTTGAATTTACCTAGTGCAGTCTCGTAAGAAGTCTATCATGTTAACATTGGCTGGTTGGAAACGATGATCATAAGATGGCACAAAGGCAGTGACTATTACAAATGGATACCGAAATCTAAAAATTGTAGACATAATAGAATCAAAACAAGAGCGCGCTTCGTGTGGTTTCAACCTGTAATTATAATTAAATTGGAATATAACATTTAGATGGCTCAATTAGCCTGATTCACCAAACACACCATCGATTATCTTGACTTTATCAACAAACACACCAACAATTAGTCTCATTCTATCAACAAACACACCAACAATTAGTCTCATTCGATCACGAAACAATTAATCTGATGTTATCACACAACCACAATTGGTCTAATGCTATCACCAAACACACCAACATTTATTCTGTGTCTATCACCAAACATACAAACAATTAATCTGATTCTATCAACAAACACAACAACACATAATATGATGATATCACCAAACACGCCAACAGTTAACATGATTCGATCACCACACAAAGCCTGCAACAATTAGCCTGATGGCATCACCAAACACAACAACAATTAGTCTGATTCTATCATCAAACAGACCATAAAACAATTAGCTTGATGTTATAAATGCCGACCCACGAAATGCTCGGAAACAGTTGAAAATTTACATATAAAAGCTTGATTTAATTCTGCTCGTAGGACTTACCGTCGATAGCCACGACTGAAGACAGTGTGTCTGCCCAAACAATCATTGGTGGAATCATGAAGCCTTAAAGAACAGCGGCAACGCCTCACATATATTAGTTATCTACTGCTACAAACATCTAGTCGTGGTTACTTGTCCACCGCGCATTTAAAAGTTATCTACTGCTACAGACACCTCGTAAGGGTTACTTGTCCACCACGCATTTAAAAGTTATCTACTGCTACAGACACCTCGTAAGGGTTACTTGTCCACCGCACGTGAAAAATTTAGCTAATGCTACAGACACCTCGTAAGGATTACTTGTCCAGCGCACGTTAAAAATTTAGCTAATGCTACAGACACCTCGTAAGGGTTACTTGTCCACCGCACGTTAAAAATTTAGCTAATGCTACAGACATCTCATCACAATTACTTGAAAACCTCACATATATATGCTGTCTACTGCTACAAATGCCTATTGGTTGTTATTTGAAGTAGCACAGCTTGAAGTCCAGACATATTCACGATCAACTGACCACATACGTGCTGCATGATCAAGTTGTAACTTTAATGTCATTAAAAATAACTATTATCTATTTCACATTGTCTATTCCACAGGTCGCGTTGCAGTATCTTCCACAATTTCCGTAGAGTGTAGGGGTTTGTGAAAGAGATGTTGTCTGCGTTCCAGAGCCAGGTTTGTTGCCATGGTTCGGGTGTAGTCGTGTTTATTTAGGATGGTCTTGATGTTGCATATCTATCATTTCCTAGGTCTGTTCTTAGCTCTGTATTAATCTTGTTATAAGCACTTATGGCAAGTTGATTATTCATCCTCATACGATGTCAAACCCATTTTATCTGTTGTTTATATATTCGATGCATAGTGTGATACGTATTATCTTTCTGATGTTCTCACAGCGCGTTTTGTCGAGTCTGGTGACTCCAATAGCCTTTCCTAAGACATTTGATTTCGCAAGTTTTGATTTTTCTTCTATGCATAAATGCCAGTTATTAAGTCTGGCATTGGTAGCATAGTGTTGGTATAAAGATGCTCTTAATCATTTGTTTTATTACTTCCATGTTGATTTTTGGACACAATAGCAAAGGTGATAGCTGGTATGCCACAGCATTTGCCTTTTGACATCTTGTTTCTATCTCTCTGTTGAGTCGTCTGTCTTCTGTGAAGATACTTCCTAGGTACTTGAAATCCTTGACTTGTTTTATTTTTGTGTTCTATATTTGGATGTTTAAATAATCTGTTTATCTTGTTATTTGCATAGTTCCTGTCTTTAAACAGAAAGTTCAACAGAAAAACGTATTATGTGGAAAGTTTTATAAACCGACTAGTTGCAATAATTGATTTCTTACAACTTTGGTTTACCCATTTATATTGTACTTGTCTCAACAAACTGCATACCAAGATACATATTCACGCAATATCGCGAAAAGTTCCGTAGCTCCAGCAAAAGTTTTGTGGAATATGCGAAAATAACACCAGACAAAGAGTCCCACTGTAAGCCCCCTACCTCGTGACCGCAAAACAAACGACGTGCCTGATAGTATCACTGGCAATCTGGACGATTACAATGTCTACAACTATAAGTTAAAATGCAGTAGCAGTCATGATATTGTATGCAAGTAAAACATAACTGAGTGTTCATATGTATGCAAGTAAAACATAACTGAGGGTAAATATGTGTAACAAAAAGATAACTTGCACATTTCTAGATCTCAAAACCAGCTAACAATGCACTTATCTATGCAACAAACATACCTATAAAATTGTGATAGATCTGAGCATATTTATCACATGTTGCTTGTGAATGACGCCGAGTTACAGTTGTTTGTTAAATCTTTTAAAATCTTCCAGAAATAATGTATCGATACACACCACTTATCGAATCGAGGTAATCAACACTCTACTCACCGTACTTTATCGCATCCACGTTTCCGTTGGTTATGATTCCACAAACATTATACACACCGACACGCAATCATTTCATGTGTTTCTAATTTGCATAGTTTCGCGTGTTACTACAACTCAGTTTATCACTTAATCATTACTGGCGCAGTCACACACTACAACTCAGTTTATCACTTACTCATTACTGGCGCAGTATGTCACTAGAACTCAGTTTATCACTTAATCATTACTGACACAGTATGTCACTAGAAGTCAGTTTATCACTTAATCATCACTCGCAGCCTGTCACGCTTGTATTACTCCGAGACATAAAAATAATAGAACTTTTAACTTCCAGTCTCTGACGGTTCTGGCTCCCTGTGACGATTCATACACATATAATAAAGAGAAGATATCTTCTCTTTTCTGCGCGTGTGCTGGAAACGACAGTGAGCGCTGGACTCAGTTTGTGGGTTAATTTTTAAAAAGAAATGGCGAGCTGGAAATTGGACCCATGGCGGTAAAGGTTTATGGTGTATGCGTGAGAAGGGAAGGATGTGCAGCTAATACCAGAATGTTGTGATCGTGTGGTAGTGTGTGATTGTTGCAGTTCGCGGTGGAAGGCAGATCGTATCTGGGGACACATTATGCAAGATATACTGGTCGTCAGCTTGGGGCAGATCTGAAAACTGAACACAAATGGCAACGATTTAAAATTCTCAACAAATTTTTGAGAATCTTCCGATTTAAGGGCCAACAGTTTATGTCAATCTGACATGTTAGTATCTCTGTCTGATTTGTCTGTCTTATCCATGGATATCATTATGACATGCTAGTTTTTCTGTCTGATTTGTCTGTCTTATCCATGGATATCATTATGACATGTTAGTTTCTCTGTCTGATTTGTCTGTCTTATCCATGGATATCATTATGACATGTTAGTTTCTCTGTCTGATTTGTCTGTCTTATCCATGGATATCATTATGACATGTTAGTTTCTCTGTCTGATTTGTCTGTCTTATCCATGGATATCATTATGACATGTTAGTTTCTCTGTCTGATTTGTCTGTCTTATCTATGGATATCATTATGACATGTTAGTATCTCTGAATGATCTATCCTATCCATGGAATGTCAATATGGCATGTTAGTATCTCTGTCTGTTTTATCCATCCTGTCCATGGGATGTCAATATGACATGTTAGTATCTCTGTCTGAATGATTTATCCTGTTCATGGATGTCAATATGACATGTTAATATTTTGACTCTGGGTAGGTGTTATCTTGTATGTGTCGTACAGTTAGGATGGTGTTGTTTTTGTATGTCATGCAATTATGATGGTGTTTATGTGCGAGTCGTGTTGTTAGTATTTTGTTGTGTGTGTATGTCATGTAGCAAGGGTGTTGTTTTTATTTGTTTAGTGCAGGTAGAATGTTTGTGGTTATGTATGTCGTGCAGGGTGAATGGTGTTGCGTGTGTGTGTCCTGCAGTTAGGATATTGCTTAGGTGTGCCCATCATATAGGATGATGCTGCTTGTGGGAGTCCTATAGGTAGGATATTATTATTCGTGTGTCCTGCAGGTAGAATGTTTAGAAATGAGAATGTTATTGGTTGTCTATTACGCCGTAGATTATGCCCGGTGTCATGATTTTGTACAACTCTCATGTTTGTGAATGAACTTACTGATGTGTTGCTATCCATGAGCTCCAACTTTTAATAAGTTGAAGGTTTCTCGTCTTTCTTCTATCAAAACAAAATATGTATTTGTTGTGTCCATGGTTTTCCTCCATATGTCAGTACTGATTGTATGTATCAATGAATACCTCTCTTTCCGACTTATATAAATACAGATTTATTGACTCGCATTACATGGATATCTCCCTGGTTATTCTCGACCAAGAATGACATTTTTTTTGAGGTGTTCAAATTGCTATTTTTTAGTGTGTGATGGGGCCAATAGGAATCTGTTATTTCCATGTTTATTCGTTCAGAGGTGCATGATGTGCTGTATGAACTCAGAGGTCGTAAAACAGTTTTTAAATCTACCTATCGTGACAGCAAACATGGACGGGAGAGCCTTGTTTTAACTAATGTTATTTAAGAGTCAAACAGAAACAACATTATTAACAAAAGTCGGCAAGTTGAACAATTAGTACATAATGTCCATACACATCGACATGAACTCACATCTCCCAACATGATCTCTCATCTCCCAACATGAACTCACATCTCCCAACATGATCTCTCATCTCCCAACATGAACTCACATCTCCCAACATGATCTCTCATCTCCCAACATGAACTCACATCTCCCAACATGATCTCTCATCTCCCAACATGAACTCACATCTCCCAACATGATCTCTCATCTCCCAACATGAACTCACATCTCCCAACATGATCTCTCATCTCCCAACATGATCTCTCATCTCCCAACATGATCTCTCATCTCCCAACATGAACTCACATCTCCCAACATGAACTCACATCTCCCAACATGATCTCTCATCTCCCAACATGATCTCTCATCTCCCAACATGATCTCATACCTTGAAACACTAAATTCAAAACCTACTTTAAAAAGCAGTTAATTAACTCATGGTGACAGTTCTTATAGGTCAGTTTACCGATAAGTAAACTAAAATCTTATGACTCGAGATGACAGTTCTGTTAGGTCATTTTACTCATAAGTAAACTAAAATCCCACACATAGTTAGGGATAATATTTTCAACATTACACCGCAGATTCTACGTTTTTTTCTGGACGTTCCAGTACGGATTTTCTTAGACTTGTTCGACCTGGAAGTCGTTTCTGGTCTTAAGATATTTCAGTAGAAATGTAAAATAAATATGAGACCACCCGGATAGGAAACCATATACCATAAAGTCATATACCCATATAGGTAGCCATGCAACTACCCGAATAGGAAGCCATATAACCTACCAGGAAATGAAGCAACATAACTCAGGAGATGAAGCCATATACCTTCCTGAATAGGAAGCTATATACCTACCCAGATATGAAGCTATATATCTACGCAGATAGGAAGTCATGTATCTACCCGGAAAGGAAGCTATTTAACTACCAGAATAGGAAGCCATATACCTACCACGATAGGAAGCATATACCTACATGGAAAGGAAAGCCATACACCTACCAGAATAGGATATCAAACACCAACCAGAATAGGAATCCACATACCATATAGACATATACCCGGATAGAACGCCATATACCTACCCGGAAAGGAAAACCATATACCTGCCAGAATAGGAAGCCATATACCTACCAGAATAGTAAGTCATATAACTACCAGAATAGGAAGTCATATAACTACCAGACGAGGAAGTCATATAACTACCAGAATAGGAAGCCATGTAACTACCAGAATAGGAAGTCATAACTACCAGAATAAGAGGTCATATAACTACCAGAATAGGAAGTCATATAACTACCAGAATAGGAAGTCATATAACTACCAGAATAGGAAGTCATAACTAACAGAATAGGAAGTCATAAAACTACAAGAATAGGAAGTCATATAACTACCAGAATAGGAAGACATATAACTACCAGAATAGGAAGTCATATAACTACGAGAATAGGAAGACATATAACTACCAGAATAGGAAGCCATATAACTACCAGAATAGGAAGTCATATAACTACCAGAATAGGAATACATATAACTACCAGAATAGGAAGTCATATAACTACCAGAATAGGAAGTCATATAACTACAAGAATAGGAAGTCATATAACTACCAGAATAGGAAGCCATATAACTACCAGAATAGGAAGACATATAACTACCAGAATAGGAAGACATATAACTACCAGAATAGGAAGTCATATAACTACCAGAATAAGAAGTCATATACCTATCCGAATAGGAAGCCATAAAACTACAAAAATAGGAAGCCATACACCTACCTGAAAAAGAAACTCATATACCTATCAGGATTCGAAGCCATATATCAATAACTGAGTTAAGATGGCCTACACGGTGCGGACTAACGATTGATATACTTGCGCCATGAGCGCGGTACCCACATATTTCAGGTAAAATGTGTATTCAAGAAGACAAACTTTGAGCGTAACATAATTTCACATTCGTTCAAACAAAGCAAACAACGATCAGACAAGATTCTAGCTCAACATATGTTCCTTCTCTTTTAAATAGCAAAGGTCGAATCACAATACTAATTTTTTTATATATTAATTTTACCTGCTTGTTGCCAGGCAACTGTAGAAATGAAGAATCGCTAGTAATTATGCAATTGTGTATCTAGCCATACATCTCACCTTCACCTACCTCTCGTAGCGCTACTAGGCTACTTCAGCATGCCAGGGTTGAGCAAAGAGCTGAACTCAATCATCAAGACGTTGAAGTGATCTATTGGGTTATCTATAATTGAGCTTAATAGCACGTTGTCACAGACAATTTATGCATTCTTGCAACCAGCTCTGGTCTAGAGCTTGAGGGTTTCTGGGAGTTTGAATAAGTGGGTTGTGGAAAATAGCGGCATGTACCGGTGGAAATTGCAGATGTGAAAACGTTGCATAAGTATACAATGAAGTTTTCAATAGCAATAAAAGGAGATGAAGAGCAGTTTAACACGATGACAATATGTTCATAATGACTGTGTATCATTTATCGAGTATGATGCAAATTTTAAGCCATAATGCTTCTTCACAATTCTGTGTTGTCTTTAATAAGTTGACCTAGGGATGGTCACTAACCATTTAAAAAACATTGTAGCATATCCTGTTCAGGACACATTAATAATATCAACATATTTGGATGTATTCAGTTTTAGACAATATCAATACGCCCAGTATGTTAGAATAATATCAGCATATTTGGTTGTATTCAGTTTTAGACAATATCAATACGCCCAGTATGTTAGCATTGTTTTCATAACGGTACACATGTACAACTGCCAGCAGGAGGATTCAAACTCGGTACCTTAACTTCTGTATCCTGCCCTGTGATCAGGGCCGGTCTTAGGCCATTGAAACCTATGCGGCCGCAGTGGGACCCGCACCTTCATAGGCCCATAAATTCATATTATAATTTATTTTATTATCCTCTTCCCTACCCAGACTGGGCCCCGCGCAATCCGTTTCGCATAGGGCCCCGCAATTGTTAGGGGCAACCTTGCCTGTGATTCTACGCCACATATCCCAATTCAGCTACGGCAGCCTGATAGTAGTGGAAGGTTGTGTAGTTGACTGTTACTTCATGTACTGGCTATCTATATCTGTCCTGTTTATTTATCTGTATGTCCTTCTGTGTGCCTGGCTGTCTGTTCGACCGTCCGTCCATCATATATATATAAATATATATTCGCCCTATCGATTCATCCAATCAATCAATCAGTATGTCTGTCTGCCTGTCTGTCTGTATGTCTATCTATTCATTTTTCTGTCTGTCTGTCTATATATATATCAATCCATCATTTATATATATATATATATAACCAATCTGTCTCCTGTTTTCGCTCTGTGTTCATATATAATGCAACATGTTCGTTATTTTTTTGTATGTGCATACATGATGCAACAATCTTCATTGTTTTTCGTTAAATGTCATACCCTCCCCCTTGCTGTTCCTTTTATGGACATATATGACGCATGACGCAACAAGTTGACCTGTCGTTCCTTCAAATTGTACATATGTTGCAAACATCCCCCTTTTAATTCGTGCATGTGCACATATGTTGCAACCTTCCCCTTTCCTTTCTTGTACGCGCACATATGTTTCAACCTTCCCCTTTCATTTCTTGTACGCGCATATATGGTGCAACCTTCCCCGTTCATTTCTTGTACGCGCACATATATTGAAACCTTCCCCCTTTCATTTCTTGTACGCGCACATATGTTGCAACCTTCCCCTTTCATTTATTGTACGCGCACATATGTTGGAACCTTCCCCTTTCATTTCTTGTACGCGCACATAAGTTAGAACTTTTCCCCTTATGTTACTTATATGTGCACGTATGCTGCAACCTCCTCCAGTTGTTCTTTTATGTGCACAAATGTTGCAACCTCCCTCGTTGTTTCTTGTATGTGCACGGGTCACATCTTTTTCCCTTTTGTTACGTGTATATACACATATATTTAACATTTCCAACATTTATGTTTCGTGTATGCGCACACATGTTGCAACCTTCCTCTTGTATTTTATGTATGTGCACATATATTACAATCTTCCCCTTTATTTCTTATATGTGAACATATGTTGCAGCCTCCTTATGTTGCTTTATGTATGTGCACATAAGTTGCATCCTTCCCTTTGTATTTCGTGTATGTGCACATTCGTTGCAATCTCTCCCTGTTGTTGGTTATATGTGCACATATGTTGCAGCCTCCTCCTGTTGTTTTTTGTATGTGCATATACGTTGTAATCTCTCCCTGTTGTTTCTTGCAACATGTGCATTTTGCATCATTTCTCCTTTTATTATTTCTTGTATGTGCACATATGTTGCACATACTTCCCCATACATTTATTATATGTGCACATGAGTGTTTTATTTTCATTTCTTTTTTTCCTATATGTGCACATATGATGCAACACGTTCCCATATTGTTCCTAGTAGGTGCACACATTATGCAACACGTCCCGCACGTCAAGTTGATATCACAAAGAAGTGACATTGGTGAATTGCTTTCTCTGAGAATAAACGATGAACGACTTGAATATGGCAGACAGACAATCACATTGTTCAAACACTGGCCTCGTTATGTGGTAATGGAAGATCGTTATATAATTACACTGTCGTTGTTCCTGCACTGGCTGTCAATAGATGGCGAGGTATGACAGTTCCCGTCTCTTAATGTGCGCCGGTGGCTGGAGTGTTTTCAATAGCAGTGCATCAATAACGGCAGACAGGACATGAAGACAGGTAAATAGATTATCGATTTACATGTACTTTCTGTGTTGAAATAATTCATATACGGTGTATATACTGATGGAGATATCAGTATATGTGGTTACCGAGAAGAAGAGCTGACCAATCAGCCAAATATATACATTGTTATGAAGAGAGCAGGCAGGAGATGGACAAACTGTGTTTGAAAGTCAGAATGTCCTGAGTTTTCCTGGCTGATACGATGCATGGGGAGAGAAATGATGCATGGGGAGAGAAATAATACATGGGGAGAGAAATGATGCATGTGGAGAGAAATGATAAATTGGGAGAAAAATGATACATGGGGAGAGAAATGATGCATGGGGAGAGAAATGATACATGGGGAGAGAAATGATGCATGTGGAGAGAAATGATAAATTGGGAGAAAAATGATACATGGGGAGAGAAATGATACAAAGGGAGAGAAATGATACATGGGGAGAGAAATGATGCATGGGGAGAGAAATGATACATGGGGAGAGAAATGATACATATGGAGAGAAATGATACATAGGAAGAGAAATGATGCATGGGGAGAGAAATGATGCATGGGGAGATAAATGATACATAGGGAGAGAAATGATACATACGGAGAGAAATGATACATGCGGAGAGAAATGATGCATGGGGAGAGAAATGATGCATGGGGAGAGAAATGATGCATGGGGAGAGAAATGATACATGGGGAGAGAAATGATGCATGGGGAGAGAAATGATACATAGGGAGAGGAATGATACATAGGGAGAGAAATGATACATGGGGAGAGAAATGATACATGGGGAGATAAATGATACATAGGGAGAGAAATGATACATGCGGAGAGAAATGATGCATGGGGAGAGAAATGAATCATGGAGAGAGAAATGATACATGGGGAGCACAGTAACATTGAGAGAATTAGGAACAATGTGTATATCATGTGTAGGCCCCAAGTTCGGCTGTACCAGATACGATTGGGATAGCTGGGGAGCACCACTATTTTTACCTAGCAATTTGAAATTAGGTTTTGGGGGTAAGCTATTTTTGGGCATTTGATGTTTGAAAGGTGGATATAGTGTTTTCTCTGCTCGGTAAGGTGTGCCGAATTGAAAGTGTACTATAGTAGTATCTCTGCTCGGTAAGGTGTGCCGAATTGAAAGTGTATTATAGTAATTTCTCTGTTCGGTAAGGTGTTGCTCATGGAAAGTGTATTATAGTAGTTTCTCTGCTCGGTAAGGTGTGCCGAATTGAAAATGTATTATAGTAGTTTCCCTTTTCGTTAAGTTGTGCTTCATGGAAAGTGTATTATAGTAGTTTCTCTGCTCGGTAAGGTGTGCCGAATTGAACGTGTATTATAGTAGTTTCTCTGCTCGGTAAGGTTTGCGAATTGAAAGTATTTATCGTCGTACAAGAAATCAAATCTGGCGATGAGACGCTCTGTCTACAGCAACTAAATTTATTGATAATGGTGTGATAGAATAATGTCCTCGTTATCAGTGTATAGGATTGATTTGTGTTTTGTGTGTACGCAGGGATACCTGTATATAATCATTTTATATCAGACTGGTTGGGAGGGGATGGGTAGGATACCTTTAGATAGTTATTTTATTTTTCAGTACGTATAGTCATGTTATTTGATTTATGCATAGTCATTTTATAGCAGTCTTGCTGAAGAAAGGGAGGGTGGTGTAGGATCGGTGCGTATAGTAATTTTTATGATATTCGTGCGTATAGTAATTGTATAATATTCGTTCGTATAGCAATTTTACAAGGTCCCAGTATATAGTCTTTTTTATATGGCCCCTGCATATAGTCTTTTATGATATCCGTACATATTGACATTTTTTTAGCTTAGTCTTTTTTGAAGGGAAAAGAGGGGAAGGGGCGGGTGGGAGAGGGGTAGGATACGTGCATGTACTCATTTTATATCAGGCAATTCTTGGAACTGGGTAATGACGTTATGTCAATTACTGGAAACACGCATACAAATAAACGTTTAGACCACATTATCTTTTTCAAGACTACGTACACAACAACAAACGACGAGCAATATCATAGGGATGTAGTTGGTTGTAAAATCCATGTTTCAAATTATAACACAGGAAGAAATTGTTCTTTTTCTTCTTCGTTCCGAAATTCCCATCGTATCTCTCTTGCAGCGGATGTCTTGTAGAGGATCTCTATTGTAGCGGATATCTCTTGTAGCGGATATCTCTTGTAGCGGATATCTCTTGTAGCGGATATCACTTGTAGCGGATACTATTGTAGCGGATCTCTCTTGTAGCGGTTCTCTCTTGTTGCTGAAACTATTGTAGCGGATCTCTTTTGCAACGGATCTCTCGTGTAGCTAGTGTCTCTTGTAGCGTATATCTCTTGTAGCGAATTTCTCTTGTAGCGAATCTTTCTTGTAGCTGATCTCTCTTGTAGCGGATCTCTTGCGTAGCGGATCTCTCTTTCCGTTCTACGCGCAGTTCTCCAATCTGAAAGGTAACAGCGATGGAAATTGCTTGACATGTGCCATAGTTTAGGTATCTATAAAATGAGTTTGACGAAACAAAACGTGATCACGTTTGATGATTGTACGGTCGCAGACGGCAGAGATCCACGGAAGGCGGGCAAACCTCTCACAGTATGAATAGGGAATGAGAGAAGACAAAGTTGCTTAATTTTTCCTTTCAGTTTTGACTCTTAGGAATTGATTGCGGTATCCTAATCTTTTCAAGATTTGTAGGAACTGTACGAAGGGACTGTTCATAAATTAAGTCAACAAATGGTTATCAGGCAATACCTGAATACGTTTGACAATTGTTGACAAGGGTCCCAGAGGGAGTCCATGAAAAGTTGACGGAAACAAAGTTATAATTATTAGAACATGGTTATAAATTATGTATAAAAGGTCATACATGAATGAAAACATGAAATCAGTGTCCATTTTCATTTGATCATGTTTTGCCTTAAAGCTTGGCAGTGGCTTATCGATTCCAAGATCATTACGTATTTTATTTGATCTTTTACTAATGCAGTTACAGAATATTTGCAAGTCGCTGTTTATTTTTTATTTAATTCTTAAACTATTCTTTACAATCAAGAGGAGGAAATGTATTTAATAGTTGCACAGCAACATCCGGACATATGCAATAAATTAAAGATCTTTTTGAAATTGCGCGACTTTAGTCTACTGCACACATTAACATAAATGAATTATGTGTGTAACCAGACAGCTAAGAAAACTAATGCAGATGTTCTCATTGATGCTTGTGTAAAAATATCATTCATATCAAACATTAGGGGCAGACAATCAAGGTTTCTAGGGCATGTGCTGAGAGAACATAGATGGAGCACTTAATAACCACTGGAAAGATCAAGGGCAGAAGAGATAGGGGACGACAAAGAGAAAGTCGTTACCTTCGATAACAGTTACCATGTTGTTCCGGTAGGCCGACGTTGTGCTTGAACTAGTTACGGGCACGGCGTGGATGGACAGAACAACAAAGAAATCAGTCTCAAGGGCCAGAGTTGTACCCTGATGTAGACGTCTGTTTAGGCGGCATTAGACTCGAAACACCATCGAGTCAGACGGCTGCTGGAACAGAGGGCGGAGCATTTATGGGAATGCCCCACGTACGGTGAGGTCAGTTTCTAATCAAGAATCAAGACGAAGAGAAAAGTTGCTAGATAGACTAGTGTTGTGACACGAGGAGAGGTATAGTCTATAAATACACGGTTACATGTCAGAGGCGTTGAGAAGTATAATCATTAAATATAAGGTAAAATGTCAGAGACGATGAAATGTATTGTCGTCAGGTCACATGTCAGAATCGATGAGATGAATAGTATCTTTAAAGATAAGGTCACATGACAGAGATACGCTAAGAAAATAGGATATTCATACAATATAAGACAGCAAGTAATATATACGATATGAAGAATATCCATTAAATATAAGTTCACAAGACAGAGGATCGCATGCAAAGGATAGCTATTAAATATAAGATTACGACTCAGAGATGTCTAGTGAGATACATACTACAGACATTACCGTGACACATTAATACCAACTAATTACAAGCAACACTCCCAAATTTTAGACAGACAACATTTTTGAGATGGAATAATGACTCAGCTACTCACCTTGATTTTCTGGAAAACTTGGTACATTATCAGTGAAATATCAGATATTGCCTACATTCAGTCTAACCTTATATTGTATTCTGTATTGCAAAATAACTCTCCCTGCTATTATCTCCTGATTCAGAAAACGTATCCTTAAATCTCACACATGGGAATATAGAATACACGTAAATATTTACAACGTTAAATTACTATGAAATCAATTTTCAGAAGTGCATCACTGCTGAGTAATGTGTTTTTCGTGGTATACAAATAAGATGGACAAAATCAAGTGTACAATCTGGAAATATAATGCAGAATAAACAACTTTGATTTGTATTGTGTGAGAAAATTATATTATGTAATTTCATTTGTTTGCACCAAACGTTCAGACTAATCTAGAAACATGAATCCTGGCGGGAATAACGCTTCTAGCAAATAGAATGATGATATTAAATAAAGATATCACAAATCATTACTCATACGTAACCATTATTTCTATAATGGTACATCTGCAAGATTTTGGCGTGTGGTGCACAATAATTGTGTAATCGTGGAAATTTTTAGATGTGTAATAAATTCCCCTTTCTAAATCTCCCTATCTTCTTATGACATATTGCATATTCAGTTTGAGATCACTACAGAAAAACGATACATCATCATTAGACGCTTACAGACTGGACAATCACAAAATGTAGTGGCAATTTAATGTGGTTAGAAGCACAAGTAATTGCCATTTGAGGCGATTTCAACAAACTGTCTCAGTGGCAGGACCGGCCGTGAAGTGGAAGACCCAGAATCACAACTTCTGCCGAAAGCCATACTGCTGAGTCACCCCATGAATCTATTTGCGGCTGTGTCCTCCACAGACCACCCCATTCCAACAGCTCGTCTAATTTCAAATCAAACATCCGGGAACCGGCTGCACGACGCCTGTCGTTGGGCTTGAATGCCCTACAGAGGTCCTGTTCGTACGAGCCGGCATCAGCAGAACCAACTGCAGTGGGAGAACCAGCATTTTCAATGGACCATTGGGACTGACTGGAGACGGGTTTAAATTAGTGATGACAAATTTTTTTGTGTGACAGCGACCCGATGGACAGATAAGAGTTTACCCCAGTCTACAAGCGCTTTGTCCAGAACAGCGTTGATGAGACTCCTCCACATGGTGTGGGGGAGGGGGTCTATCGACTTCATGGGAAAAAGTCACCTGGTGCAAATTAAAAGTCGCATAGATGCAGAACGATGCATCACTGAAATTGTTCGTTCTCGCATATTTCCAATTTTTGCTTCACGAGTGTCAATTTTTCAGCAGGTTAACGCTGGACCTCATGTAGAACAACTCACCACCAAGTTCCTCGCTGACAACGACGTCCAGACCATTTCGTGGTCAGACATGAACACCATAGAGCACGTATGGGGTTAACTCGATAGACGACTTCGTCAACGAGATGTGGCTCCAGTAAATTTCCGACAGTGGTTTCTTGTACCGAAGGAAGAGTAGGTAGTCACCCCACAGCAACAGCTCCAACGGATAATTTGATCCATGTCATGGAGATGACGTTCTCTGATAGAAGCCAGAGGAGGTCATATACCTTAACGAAACAGAAGTCTCAGTCGCAAAGAAATAAAAGTCCAAACTAAATTTAGTCAAAATAAACAAAATAAAGTCTGAAAGGTTCATCATGTCAAAGGTGAAACATTAATAACGTTTTTGTATACGTTTGAAATTTAGTGTCCATTAGTACTGCATTAATGTTGAGTTTCTGTTTTTGAATAGTATATTTTAAATTTCACAAATATGTCTACTCCCATGCATTTATTTGCAATTTTCTTAATTGTAATTATTCAACCATATCTAACCAATGTCAAACATTGCTCCTGACAAAATAACTAGCGAGAACGATTATGTGAAATGAGATGTTTGAGGAAAGCTATACATGCCACCAGAAGAGACCGACAGAGAGATGAAGGTATCAGGAAAGACATGAAGACAATCTCAAACAAAGACTACATTGAAAGATCAGTTGGTTAGGTCAATTAATGAGATTGGAAACAATGCAACCAGCCCGTCGTGCATACAACAGAGCCAAATATCGGGCTAAGAGACACATGAAAGACAAAAAACTAGATGGGTAGAGACAATCAAAGAAACCTTTAAGTGACATGGGATGACCATGGCTAGTGCGACCATGGCTATTCACAGACAACTCTAATCCCCCCCCCCCTCCAAAGGCCGCTTAACAACGCAAGTGGAAATGACGGTTAGATAGATATATTACATGTCATTATTTGAGTTCACAAATCTAATCTACAAAATTTGTAGGTTAAAAAATATACAGTATATTTTTGTTTATATTATTAACAGATGTTTATTGATAGTTTCTCCATACTATAATTTTGATGTAAAATTATATCAACTGATTCCTATGAAGTAGATCTTGAATACCCTAGTGGGGAGACATGTGTATCCAGTTAACAAAATGTCCTAGTGGGGAGATATGTGTAACAAGTTAACAAAATGACCTAGTGGGGAGATATGTGTATCCAGTTAACAAAATACCATAGTGGGGAGATATGTGTATCCAGTTAACAAAATGCCCTAGCCTAGTGGGGAGATATGTGTATCCAGTTAACAAAATGTCCTAGTGGGGAGATATGTGTATCCAGTTAACAAAATGCCCTAGTGGGGAGATATGTGTATCCAGTTAACAAAATGTCCTAGTGGGGAGATATGTTTATCCAGTTAACAAAATGTCCTAGTGGGGAGATATGTGTATCCAGTTAGCAAAATGTCCTAGTGGGGAGATATCTGTATCCAGTTAACAAAATACCCTATTGGGGAGATATGTGTATCCAGTTAACAAAATAGCCTAGTGGGGAGATATGTGTATCCAGTTAACAAAATAGCCTAGTGGGGAGATATGTGTATCCAGTTAACAAAATGCCCTAGCCTAGTGGGGAGATATGTGTATCCAGTTAACAAAATGCCCTAGCCTAGTGGGGAGATATTTGTATCCAGCTAACAAAATGTCCTAGTGGGGAGATATGTGTATCCAGTTAACAAAATAGCCTAGTGGGGAGATATGTGCATCCAGTTTAACAAAATGCCCTAGTCGGGAAAATATATGTATCGAGTAAGCGAAATGTCCTAGTGGGGAGGTGTGTGTATGAAGGTAAGGAAGTGTCATAGTGGGGAGATGTGTGTGTATCGAGTAAACGGAGTGCCGTGTGGACTAGATGTGTATGTATAAGAGAGATATCCTCTGAGAGATGTGTGAGTATTGAGGGGACGAAATTTCACAGTGGAAATATGTGGGGATATCGTGTACATTAGTTGTCCTAGTAGGAGATGTGTGTATCGTGTGCATGAGTTGTCCTAGTGGGAGATATGTGTGTATCATGTACATGAGTTGTCCTAGTGGGAGATGTGTGTGTATCGTGTACACAAGAGGTTACATGCCTGTTTCGAGCTAACGAAATTTCCTATTTGAGAGATATATGTCCATCGAGTAAAAGAATATCCTAGTGGTGAGATGTGTGTATTTCGAGTTTAAAAAATGTCCTAGTTGGGAGATGTATTTTTATTTATTTAACAAAATGTCCTAGTGGTGAGTTTGTGTGCCTGGAGTTAAAATGGTCTAGTGGGGAGATGCATGTGTAGCGAGTTAACAAAATGTCCTAGTTGGTAGATGTATGTGCATGGGGTTAATAAAATGTGCTAGTTGGGAGATGTATGTACATCTGATTAACAAAATGTGCTATTTGGGAGATGTATATGCATGCATATAACAAAATGTTCTAGTGGGGAGATTTGTATGACTCTAGTAAATGTTATAGTGGGGAGATGTATATGTATCGAATTAAAAAATGTGCTAGTTGGGAGATGTGTGTGTTTTGAGTTAACGAAATCACTAAAAGCAACGTGCGGTTGAAGAGCACATTAATTAGTGACAAATGCGTCACGGTAGAAGAATAGCGTGAACTCACTTCACGTGAAACACAAAGCACGCTGTAGAATATATGAAATTAGGGCTCCACTCAGGAAGAACCGTGACAGCTGAGGTCGAAGACGGAAACTAATGAAAGTCAGTCAATTGAAGTCAAGACGATGATAAATTCCCTAAAGTGGGGTATAGAAACAATAATGACAAGAACGACTTGGGAACGCTATACAATTTTAAGGTGTCCGAAAACGAACATAGAAATCTGAAGTTACAATATAAATCTCCAGGGTATTACCAAGAGGATATAGGATAGAATGGGAGAACACTATTACAGCACACAATTTTTTATAATTAAATAAAAGTCAGATGCAAAGTGATATTTGTTCAGCTGGAGTTCAAACCATAATAAGGTCAGTGAATCAGATATATACATACACACAGTACCAGACGTGAAGACTCACATATTGTGGAAGTTATGCACAGCCAGACATTGGCTTCCCAGCTAGCCAGACAATAGCTTCCCAATTAGCCAGACAATATCTTCTCAGCTAGTCAGACATTAGTCTTCCAGCTAGCCAGACAATAGCTTTCCAACTAGCCAGACAATAGTTTCCCAACTAGCCAGACAAAAGCTTCCCAACTAGCCAGACAATCAATAGGCCTACAAGGTAACTGCGTGAAACGTAACAACAACCGTACTTACGTAAAACACAGGTTTATATAATCGCTTCAATCAGACAACACGACATACTATAATTAAAACTAGTGGGAAATGACGTGCACACAATAAAACATGTAAATTACAATACACAGATCATTTTCAACGTTTCAACCATAAGGCCTTTATCAAGATACACACAAAACATCAAAAAACGACGAATGGAAAAAGTATCACAACAAACAAACGAAATCACTAAAATATCAACGGAAATATGGTACCATTGATTTAATGGAATGTAACGCTGCTTCTAGCAGAGTGCAAGATACATAGATGTTGGAGGTCCTTTGACTTCAAACATTCTACATAAAATGAACAAATTAAACGACTGTCCATATACAATGTATTGGTCATACAATGTACAAAATACAATTTACAGATATGCAATACACCACACAGTTTGCAACTACTGAAAAGTCGTAAATGATCGTTTTAATATGCCACAAAAAAATAACACATGTAGTGTGTGGAGTCGCATAATATATACATTGATGTTTATACTAAAAGAAACACTTCAATCTCAAGTGAACATTGATCTTACATTCACAGTGAAAACTCCGTCATAAAGAAAAGTCAAAGTAGTTCTCCGTTGTTATGAATACGTGATCATTAGTACACATTCACTTGTAGTTTCTCGCGCTTATAAACTCCATTACGAGTATTTCAAAATCACATAAGGCATACATAATGTATATTGACAAACCGATGGCATACTGACACAGATTATTTCTAAGTCGAAAATGCAATACATTAACAGTTCGAATTATAGTGTTGCACACTTGTCAACGAATGTGAAGAATATTTCCACATTGGCAATTTGAAATTAGAAATTGCATTTCAACCCACGATGTCGTCTTAAATCGAAACACTCTTTTCATATACACAAATAAGCTTCTTCAATCTCCCACTCGAAAACGTAAAGAAAAATTACTTTAGTTTGAATGAATACGACTTTGTCATCGACGGAACTTCAACCTAGATTCCAGAACAATAGTAGAATTTCTAAGATAGAACATTCTTTGTACAGTTGATAATATTTGTCCTAGTCTATTGCAGTGTGTTATTAAAATGTTCTAAATTTGATATGTCTTGTAAGATTATCAACTGGAGCATACATATTCTGTGGTCACAGCAGGTAGATTGTGCTTGGCACACAGATAGGAGCTTCGCTTGTAAACACTGTCTTTATTTGAAATCAGTCATGCGAAAGAATATCTTGTTGAGGTACAAATCTCATGGGAATATTTTTTTCTACACATTTATATAGTCATAGAAATACACATCTACTGTTGGTTTCATGTCTAACAGAAATACCTGTATGAAAATGGCAAATGTCTAGAATTAAAACACAATCATAATAAAGACGTGTTGATAAAATAGGCAAATGCTCATGCATAAGAAGATAGTAAATGATACAATTATACATAGAGTTTTCCTATAAGCACTACTCATACAACTTTTCAGGAAAACCATGACGGAGAGAGAGAGAGAGAGAGAGAGAGAGATATGTTACATCATCTACCTCTACATTTATCAATATGGCACTCTTAAACCCGACGGCATTAATGAGCTCCCGTCTCTTGTATGACTTTAGTCGATCCATAGTTTCTGTTTGTTTCGTGTTACATGTTGTCATTTTTGTATTGTCCTTGTCCGGTGTCATTTTTCCTCTTCCGGTCAATCCATACTACTCATATCAATGTGACTGTCGATGTTATCACTGTTCGCGTTCTGTTATGTTTCAATTTTGTTTCTTGTGTCTGTCTTGATAAAGGCCTTTTGGACGAAACGTCGATTTGTGTGTGTAATTATGTGTGTTATCAAGTATTAGCAAAACTTTATTACCCTTTTCCTGAATATACCTGAGAGAGAGAGAGAGAGAGAGAGAGAGAGGGGTTACCATTTGGTTTTCTCTTTTCTTATTGCTATTAGTATTGTCCTTCCCCCCTAATAGAAGAGAGGTCAGGGTTACCACACAAAACAACCCATTGGATGTTGAGCTTAGACACACACAAAATGTATGCCTACCTCAGTAATAAACACAATTGGGCCAGAATAGGAAGCTGATTATGTGGGCTAGTGGACATAAATGAAAAGTTAGGTCAGTGTTACAAATGAAACGTTGCTCGGTGTTGCAAAACTCCCTCCATCCCCAACCCGCACGCTCCATGCGACAGCGGAATATGTCGAAGACTTCCTAACCAACTCCACGCCATCTCTGCAGGCAACAAAACCACAACCACATTTATTGGTGTTTCCGCCAACTGAGCCATCTGTGTATATAATTATGTCCAGTGGCCTCGAGTGTAGCCGGGCGAGCTCATGTACAACCTGAGCCCTACACCCGTCCTCCTTGGACACGCTTTATCCAGCTGTTTTATTGCCTTAGTCAGTGATTCTTTTCTCAATGTCTACCTCCACCAATGCAATACCCTTTTCTATTTCTTCAAATTCACACACGCATGGCAGTGTGTCAAGATATACAAAAATAGGTTGATGTGTTACCAAAATAAACCATAAAACAACCTAACAACGAGATACAGACGATGTTTCGACTATAATCCTTCATCAGGACAAACAAACGACCACAATAAAACAAACATTTTACATGGAGACGTTATTACGCAAGAAGAGTAACATAGTTACTGCAGCAGATGTTCGAAATAAGTTTGTGTAGCTTCCTAAGAAAGCTAAGTAGTATGTTCTATACGTTAGTTTTAATGCAAGACAAGTAGCATATTTACTGGAGCAGATGTTCGAAATGAGTATTAGTCGCTTCCCTAAACTGCATCCTTTGACAGATATCTCAATAATGTTTCTGTATTATCTCTTCAATCTCCACAGAATATTGAATGAAAGTTGCAAACATCTATTCATTAAATAATGTCTGCTTGAGTTCTTCAATAGTAATACAAAGCAATGTTTACAATTATAAAGCCAACGTGACCCGGAACAGTATGAGATGTCATTCTTCACTGCTTCTTGTTTACTTAACAAGAGTACAGTTGATAGTGAGAGAATCACATAATATTACGGCACGAAGGCAGTAAAAATCGCACTCCACTTTGCTCTGTCAACAGCAATCCCTCTGAAGAAATCTGGCAAATCATATTCATCGAATTTGCTCTAACCATCATCTACACTGAAGATGAATCTGCTTCTGTTTGCCGAATCTCTGTTCACTCTTCGTATGTTTACTTAAGTTAATATGAGAGTTGTTAGTTAACATGAGAGTTGTTAGTTAACATGAGAGTTGTTAATATGAGAGTTGTTAATATGAGAGTTGTTAGTTAATGTGAGAGTTGTTAGTTAATATGAGATTTGTTAATATGAGAGTTGTTAGTTAACATGAGAGTTGTTAGTTAACATGAGAGTTGTTAGTTAATATGAGAGTTGTTAGTTAATATGAGAGTTGTTAGTTAATATGAGAGTTGTTAGTTAATATGAGAGTTGTTAGTTAATGTGAGAGTTGTTAGTTAATATGAGAGTTGTTAGTTAATATGAGAGTTGTTAGTTAATATGAGAGTTGTTAGTTAATATGAGAGTTGTTAGTTAATATGAGAGTTGTTAATGTAAGAGTTGTTAGTTAATATGAGAGTTGTTAATATGAGAGTTGTTAATATGAGAGTTGTTAATGTAAGAGTTGTTAGTTAATATGAGAGTTGTTAGTTAATATGAGAGTTGTTAGTTAATATGACAGTTGTTAATATGAGAGTTGTTAATATGAGAGTTGTTAATTCAACGTCCATGCAGGAGATTCAATACTTTTGTACGGATTGCAATGAGGTCGGATCGTACTTAACTAATAACCACGTGAAAGCAACTATTGTGATGTTGGCTGGTTCTTTTATGATAACATGTTCAATCCAGTTCCACCCTTTTGTTGATTCACTGTTAAACATGTGATTTCGATTTCTCATGCTAAAACCACTAATCCATTGCTGTTATTCGATGGCAATATCAATATTTTTCACATATTATTATAACTATAAACTATTGTGGAATAGGCGGTTTGTTTACTGAGATTAATATGGCTCATGCCGACCTAGTTAATGTGTCTGCTTGTTTTCATAGGAAATTGTTAATGTTTTTATTTTCACTTAAAATGCATATTCGGGATTTGTTTATTTGTTTGAAAAACTCAGGAATTGCGAGAGATTATATCTTACTTCCTATGTGCAGTTGGGTGGTTTTTCTGAGCTTTCTTTCATACTCAGGAGACTTCAGCTTTCGGCTTAGTGCAATGCCTATAGAAGGGGCCTTCTATTCAGAGGGGTCTATACTTGTATAGATGACATGCTACAAAGCTTCCATAAGAGAGTCTCAATATAAAGGCTTGCCATCAATTAAAGTTTTCTGTTACATGGGTGGTTTGTCTAACACTAACAAGCGCAATCGCGTGCGTATAGTCGGGAATAAATACAGCATTGGTCTCTCAGAGCGTCTTCTTCTTCTTCTGTGTTCGGTATCTGATAAACAACACGAGAGTTCATGTGATTTACGCCGGGTAGGGTGATGTACGTTGTGCTGTCAGTTTCAGAGCGGGGCTGTGTTATTTTGCAATTTTCGGCCCAGCACATCCGTTGTGGACATTGTAATTCTAGTGTGCTTTTCTAGCCCGTGACAGCCTTTCAATCTGTCGCCAGGTTCTATATGTCTATCGACTATGCTGTGACGGTTTATCACCCACTATAACTTTGAACTGTACAGGTCACACCATGTCCTGCGGCAGTCTATGAGAAGGCTGTAATCAGTCATTTTGGCTTTTACCTACTGTGTCCATCACACTCGAGATGCTCTGCTGACAGTAAGCTTGTCTCGCGTAATGAGACATGCCCATTGGGTAATGAAACTCTTTTCATATGTGAGAATTATTCCGGTATAAGAAACACCCTCCAGTAAAGTTGGCTTTGGTCCGCTCGCCCTCTTTGCTGAGGTATTATTCACCATCATCGTGAACACCGTGTCTATGTCTTAGTTTCTACACGACGAAGCATCGAAGGACTGGAAGAATGTTCTCAAGCTGAAAAATACTTTAATTTGGATTTCCATATAAATTTTTCTCCATTTAAGTTGCACATGACACTGCTTTCTAGACCTGTTCTGGTCTCTCATTGTACTAAATATTTTAGTCTTACCTCACCTCTCCGGAGACTTGCAAATGATGTTCGATGATCGTGACGACATCTACCCAAAAACGGGACATCGACATCGGCCGTCCTATTTCAATGCACCTGCATATCGACTGAGTGAGCAGGAATATCTTGCGTCACTTTGTGTCGACAGTGCAGCTGTGCGTATTAGCGCAGAGGTGTCGTAGATATTGCTTGTCTTTTGCAGTAAATTCGCATTGCTTCTACAGGCTCCACATTCTCGACGCCAAAAATAGATGGCCAGTAGAACAGCACGAGCCACTGTATTTCTTTTCTAGGGTGCACCATGAGGAGGTAATTTTGGTATCTTCGTTATCTGCTAACTCAGGCAGGGCCTACACGAGAGCAATGCAGGTAACTGCATAGTATCAAGCAGTAATAGCAAAGATTTCTGAAAATACACGCTGGTAAACAAGACTTCACTGTGATAGATAGAACCCACGATCTTTTGAACACAAGGCAAAGGGCTGGTCCATCCACCACGACACGAAATTCCCAAGAAGTATAAAACTCATTGGTTATGTAATGTCTATTATCAATATGTTAGATTTTTTATACAATTAAAACTGATATGTAATATAAATCAAGATTGGATAAAAGCAAGGAATATTAGTAAGTTGATGTTAGTAAATGATATTAGCAAGTAACAGTTGCAAGTGTAAATAATAAGTGGTATTAGTAAGTGATATTAGTAAGTGATATTAATAAGTGATATTAGTAAGTGGTATTAGTAAGTGATATTAGTGAGTCAACCCTCAGACAGATATAGCGTGATAAGAGTTCAAATGACTATGTGTCAATTTATCATTGCTTTATTATGTTTTAAAATTTTTTACCCCCCCCCCCCCAACTAATAACATAAAAAGATAAAAAGTACGAAACACGTGCATTATTTCTATCTCATATTTTAAAAAAAAAGAAAAAAGAAATGTATGTCCCATTCTAACACTTTAGTTGATGCCATGTGTAACACAAGCCTTCTTCTTGTCTTCAACTGTTAAACTTGTTCAGATCTCTGTTACTTCTACTGTAGACATAATTTATGGAAACCCCTTACACATAAACATGTACTTTGTCTTCCTCATGTCACACTTTCATTGACTTACATTTCTTTGTTTTCATCCAGATTTACATATCTTCTCACTTTCACTGATTCACTTGACTTTTTTTCATCAAGATTTACATATCTTTACACTTTCACTGACTCACTTGACTTTTTTTCATCCAGATTTACATATCTTCCCACTTTCACTGAATCACAAGTCTTTTTTAAACCAGATTTACATATTTTCACTGACGCTCATGTTTTTTTTTTAAATTTGGATTTACATATCTTCCCACTTTCACTGACACACTTGTCTTTTTTTATATCCGGATGGACATATCTTTCCACTCTTACTGACTCATATTTCTTTCTCTATCTTGATTTACATATCTTCACACATTCACTGACAGTCGGTATTTTGTCTTATCTTGTCTCTACATCACTGCTAGTATGTTGATCTCTCTATCCAGCCCCACCACAAAATGAAAGTCCGTGCAGCAGGTATGTTCTCCACAGAGATTAATTATCTTCTGCTAGTCAATCCTCCAGCGCAACCTTATTGAATAAGTTGTGTGGGTATTCCAGACGGAATGTGAATGGATCTTAGAATAAATTCACAGAACGAGTAGAACAAATTACAGGAACCCATGGTTCACAAATAATTCAGCTGTGTTCTAATGGAACTACCTTTTTCAATATGTTAGAATGAAATAATGCTATATAATTATAGTTTACCAGTGTGGTAGCTTACTTTAGCCGTGAGGGATATTCATATTGTCACATAGGCCATATTGCTAAATCGAGACATCTCATGTTACATATGTTGGCACGTTTAGTTTGGTTTGACTGTGACAAAAACTATAAATTTGTGGAAGTGGATTTTGGGAAATATTTCGATTTTTGTTGTTATTGTTTCTTTGTTTTCTCTACGTTTTTATAAAATCATTTTATGAATGATGCAATGCGATGAGCATATAAGATATTGCAATGATATGTTCTGGTTGAATGCAAATGTCGGGCATGTTGGGTCTGGTTCAGCTAGAAGTTATATCTTGAAAAAGATAAACAAATCGTTGCATTTAGGTTGTGTATATCTAAGATATTGTAAAGGTTGGTGGGTGGGGGTTGGAGATTGTCGTCCTTCAAGTTTGTGTAAAATGAAACAAAAATCGGTTTAGGTTAAAGAAAGAAACAACATTTATATCGCAGTGGTCAATACACACAATTTTTCTGTCATAAAATCAATTAGTCTTAACTAATTAAAGTGTGCTGGCAATAGAAAGTACCTTCCACAATTATGTTTTAATTCTAGTATCTTCTAGTAACTTAACTAATAATGGCTTGCTAGCAATGGCAATTACCTTGCACAATTATGTTTTAATTCTAGTATCTTCTAGTCACTTTTTATGGCATAAGTAGTGAGCATTATGTGAAATCGCAATCATGTCACTTCGGACACATCCATATATAATCTAATCTCATACTTAAAATGACTCGCAGCACGTGGTAACTGGTCCTTCTTTTCAGTGTTGTGTGATTCTGTATGCCCATTGTGTCTTGCAACATCACGCTTCACTTAGGTCCTGCATTCCAGTCATAGACACAGAGAAATAAACACACTCTGCGTGCTCCGTTTGGTCTAACTTTGTAAGTGCATTTATAACATCTGAAATATGAAAAGACAATGTGGAGTCTGTCAAGTGTGTCTTAACATTCGACATCCACGTAACCAGACACACAAATGGAAATACCTCGTTCAGTACAGTCTTTATCATGGTGGGGGTTGAATATACCACCCCATGTCTACTGGTACGGGTCTATAGATATACGTTTGATGCAGCATCGAACAGTAGATGGATATGCAATGCTATCGTGCAATATCACGGTTAGCGAATAACCAAGATCCTAAAAGCACTTACTCGTGGTGCACACTGGAAGAGATTATTTCGAAGCTCATGAGAAGCCATTTGTATTATGGATCGTGTCCGAAAAAAATGTAGGATGGGGTGAATGAGAGCTGTGTCCACTAGGCAAACGATATCTTTGAATAGAATCTCAGCCCCTCAGACAATAGATAACGGCTGGCCTTGAGTCCATGTTGTCATGTCTGAAAGTCCACTAAGGCAGGAATATTATATAAATAGCATTAATTTCTCATGGATACTGGATTCGTCTGCTCAGTACATGCACTAGAGATCAGCGACATGTGCAAGAATATGTGAGAATAACAAAACCAGAAGCAATGTTCAAGCTCAAGAACAGGATATCAGCTGTCTACCGGTAACAAGTTACCTGGAGAGGAGAAAGCAGGATGCCAAACTGCTTCGGTGGGTAGATCTCAGACTTGGACAAGGTGATGTGGTTCCAATGCCGATTAACAACATCTCAGCTAAGTGGGCGTGCCAACTACTTTAATTCAAGTTTACTGTTTCAGCGGTTACATATACTGAAGACAGACACAATGCAAATAAAGTTAATATATATTTTCAGTTGAATCACTTGAAGAAGAACATTAAGTATAACGCCCTAACAACAACCATCATGAGACAAGGAATTTATGAAATTTATCAACGCACAAATACATTTAATGACACATATTAGCCGTGTCAGAGATATAAATCTAGCCAATACAAAGTGGAGTTTGTGTGTTCCGGACAGCGTCACTGGTTAGATACTAGTATCACTTCTATTTCCTGTAGGCTGGCATCAGCTTCGTGTTACATACTTTTACAAAAATGGTGATGCCATAGTATTTCTGACATAATGGCAGCATCTTCTAACTAAAGTCTAAACCTCATGATTGTAGGTTCAAGGATTCTTCAAATAGACGTCTTAAATTTGTGTTGCTTCGTTACTACATGTTTTCCTGTTAAGGAGTGCAGGGAGGCTTTTAAGGTTGTGGAAATAAAGGCCGCTTTGCCAAAGCTGTCGCTGCGACGTGTACATGAAGAATTTTTTGTTGCTGCGTACTGCAATGTTTTTCTTCAGTTGGTCACATGTGTCATAACGATGATGTATATATTGATAATGATTATATTTATGATGCCTGCATTTATGATGCATATATTGATTATGTATATTTTGATGATGTATATATTGATTGTGTATATTTTGATGATGTATATATTGATTATGTATATTTTGATGATGTATATATTGATTATGTATATTTTGATGATGTATATATTGATTATGTATATTTTGATGATGTATATATTGATTATGTATATTTTGATGATGTATATATTGATTATGTATATTTTGATGATGTATATATTGATGATGAATATATTTATGATGAATATATTAATCATGCATGTATTGATGACAAAATGAGTTTCATCCTGATTTAAAAGCTTGGTAAGCGTACATCTTGGTAAGCTTCAAATTATGATGAAACTCATTTTGTCATTCTGTGTGTATCCTGGTAAGAATCATGAGTTTGAGAACGAGCACATACACACAAGACGTTTTAAGTTCTACAGGTAAAGCTAGAAACAGGGTAATGAAGTTTTGATAATCACTGGAAAATCTACAGGTAAAGCTAGAAACAGGGTAATGATATTTGATAATCACTGGAAACACACACAATCACACACATACATAGACGTTTCGACCAACAAGCCTTTATCAATATTACATAAATATATATTTCAAAAACGACGAGTAGGAATTATATAAAGGAGATTCACATGGCTAACTATACATTTAAGTTCCGCCATTTAAGTATATTACACATTTGAATTATAGTAATATGTTTATATTTAGATAGTTTGCAACAGATGTGATACAGTAAATATGTTATGGATGTGACTAATTCGTCACAGATGTGACATAGGCAGTAAATCTGTTTGTCTATAGCTAATTTGTCACAGATGTGATATACACAGTAAATCTGTTTTTCTGTATCATTTTTGTCACCGCTGTGACAGACACATACACCATCAGTGGATGCAGTTAATTTATCACAGATGTGACAGACATATACAACATCTGTGGTTGTAGTTAGTTTGCCACATATGTTGTAAGTGACAGGAACAGTAAATATCAGAAATCACACTACTATGCAGTACAAACGATGTTTATAGTAAGAATCCCATTTAGATAAAAGCATTTCAAGCCAACAATAGGTGTTTCTGCATAATTAGTTGATTCTGACAAGATATACATGACAGCTCAAATATATACTATGAAATATGTCTACGTGTAAGCCTGATGTGCGCAAATTGCGACCTACGTGACAATCCAAGCCTTGTTATTATTTGAACTGTCATACACATTTTAATAAAACAGTATATGCCAGACCCATGTGCTCAGAAGATATCAAAAGCAAATCTGATCAAACTGTAAATAGGTATCTAAATATGGATGTTGAGGGAATATTTCAGTCAAACATATTTAAACATGGATGTCTGGAAAATGATTTATTCAACAATATATAATCATGAATATCAGGGAAACGATTCCGTAAATATATCTAAGCATGGCTATCTAGAACATGATTCAGTCAAAGATATCTAAACATGGATGTCGTCGAAATGATTTAGCCATAGATATTTATACATGGATGTCGAAGAAATGATTCAAACAAAGCACTACTGTTAATAGCTGAAAACAGAGTTGATCGCCGCCAGTTTCCATTGATGTCCGACGCCAGATACTTCAAACGAGGAAAACCTTACAGCACACAGAGAATGTATAACTCTTGGCGACAACTATTGATAGCATTTTAGAACTTCTAAATGAAACGCCTAAAAAAAAACTAAAAGTACCAAAAATAAATCTCACACACAGAGAAGATATTTCACACTTCTAAAAGAAACATCACACACATAAAAGCAATTTCATACACTTAAACGAAACGTCACATGCATGCAAGAAAGTCCAAATACCTAAAAGAAACTTCACACACATAAGAGAAACTTCAAATATCTAAAAACAGTTTTAAAAAGTAACTTTGAAAAGGAAATAGAAAATGAAAATTCAAACACCCAATATATACGTCAAACTCCTGATAGAAACTTCAAATACATAAAACAAACTTCACATACATAATAGAAGCATCACATGCCTAAAAATACTCCAAGAAAGCTTTAAAGAAAGGTCGTTGGTCTTCGCCCTTGCGCAAAATAATCAATCCGGCATTATGTCCAAAACTGATGTCAACTAATACCCAACGATAGGTACAAACAATTGTGTACTACACTACAACGCGTTAAACATCAGGAAACAGAATATGGTCATTTCTGATAAGTTTTCATTTGCCTTCTGATAACATGCGTTTCACCTCGAAACGTCCAACTAATTTTCAAATCAGTTCCCTATCGTGCATTTTATATTAAATTTGAAAGGAATTCATCACTGTTTATATTTTTATTTCGGTAGCGGACATGTCTCTTCTATAATGATGTCTACATCACGTCCTAATTTAGACGGGCATTACAAATTTGCTCTCGCTGTTTCGGATCCATAATAACATTTGTACGTCCAATGTAAATCGCTAATATCCTACAGCATGAACATTATTTTCTAGTGACATGAAGCGGCTGATATGCCTCATATAGTTTGCTGCATCGTTTCACAAATCGTTGGCCATTTCACGTTCTTTCGCCTCATTGACAGGAGTAATCCACGGACAATAAGCCTATGGGTTATGAAGTCCATTGCCATGTTTTTGTGGTTGCATAGCTTTCACGAATATATACATAACTAAATATTTTTATTTTAAAACAGCTGTGTCAACATATCGTAATACATAAGTCGTGTTTTCAGTGGAATCACTGAACGAATTGGCAACACTGTGGCATACATGCTTCTGTGATGACAACAAGATTTGATTTAAATGTGTGTGTGAGGACAGCACACTTTATTTAAATGTGTGTGTGAGGACAGCACACTTTATTTAAATGTGTGTGATGACAGCACGACTTGATTTAAATGTGTGTGTGTGATGACAGTACGACTTGATTTAAATGTGTGTGTGATGACAGCACGACTTGATTTAAATGTGTGTGTGATGACAGCACGATTTGATTTAAATGTGTGTAATGACAGCACGACTTGATTTAAAGGTGTGATGTGATGACAGCACGACTTTATTTAAATGTGTGCGTGATGACAACACAACCTGACTTAAATGTTTACAAACATGGTAAATGTTTGAGTGATGACAGCACGAATTGATTTACATTTTTTATCGACAACATCATGAGCTGACTTAAATGTTTGAGTGATGACAGCACGAGCTGACTTAAATGTTTGAGTGATGACTGCACGAGCTCACTTAACTGTTTAAATATTGTCAACATGACCTGACTTTAATGTTTAAGTGATGACAACACTACACGACTTAAACGTTCGAGTGATGACAGTACGAGCTGACTTAAATGTTCGACTGATGACAGTACGAGCTGACTTAAATGTTCGAGTGATGACAGTACGAGCTGACTTAAATGTTCGAGTGATGACAGTACGAGCTGGACATATATTTTTGAGTGAAAACAACACTACTTGACTTAAATGTTGGAATGAAAACCACACTACTTGACTTATATATTTGAGTAATCTTTTCATAGTAAATTATATTTAAGAGTGTTGGTAGTAAACTCCACTGAATGGAGTTGGTTGTAAATTCTGTAGTAGATTTTGTAATAAAATATATTTAATAGTTTTGGTAGTAAATTATATGTAATAGTTTTGGTAGTGAACTCCACTGAATAGTTTTGACAGAAAATTATACTTAACATTTTTTTGGTAGTAACTCTACTTGACAGTTTTGGAAATAATATCTAATTAATGATTTTGGTAGTAAATTCTATTTAATAGTTTTAGTAGTAAACTCAAATTAATGGTTTTGGCAATAAACGCCTCTTAATTTATGTGGTAGTAACTCATGTTTAATAGTTTTGAAAGTAAACTCTACTTAATGATTTTGATAGTAAATTATGTTCAATAGATTTGGTAGATAACTCAATGGTTTTGGTAGTAAATTATATCTAATTGTTGTGGTAGTAAACTCTACTTAATGGCGTTGGTAGTAACTTCTGCTTATCGGTTTTTGTAGTAAACTCTACGTAATAGTTTTGGTAATAAATCATATTTAATAATTTTGGTAGTAATTTAATAATTTTGATTGTAACTCGACTTAGTAGTTTTGGTAGCAAATCCTAAGTAATAGTTTTTGTATAAAACTCTACATAATTGTTCTGGTAGTAAATTTTGTTTAATAGGTTTCTTAGCGCACTCTACATAATGGTTTAGGCAGTAAATTATATTTACTCGTTTTGGTACTAAACTAGACTTAATAGTTTTGGTAGTAAATCATAATTAAGAATTTTGGTAAGGAAACATATTTAATGGTTTTGGTAACCAATTCTACCTATTAATATTAATAGTAAACTTTAATTAATGTTGTTTTGTACTAAATCACTTAGAATATTTAGTATTGTAATGGTTTGGGTCATACGAAATTACACAGCCAATAAAGATCGTGGTATCGAGTGACTCGGAATAAAAGTCTGAAAGATCTCGGCCTTGTAGACGACCTAGCGTTACTAGCTCAACTCACGAAGATCCTCAAGAAAAAAACAGACAGCCTGCAATTATTCTCTGCACAACTTGGGCTTGAAATCAACACATCCAAAACAAAAATATTTGACCTTACCAACAAACCAACGGACATCAAACTAAACGACAACACTTGAAAAAAGTCAACAACTTCACATACCTTGGCAGCAGGATATCAACAACAGGGGATTCATCAACAGAAATATCACACCGTATTGCTAACTCATTCAATAAACTATCACATATCTGGCATTCAAAAACACTAAGAAATAAAACAAACCTCAAAATCATCAATACCTGCATAATTCCAACATTAACATATGGATGTGAAAGTTGGAAAACAACATCATACTTAGAACAAAGACTAAACACCTTTTGAAAATAAATGTATTAGAAGGCTACTGAACATACGGTGGTCGGACTTCAAATCAAACACAGTTGTCAGACAAGAATCAAAACAAGAATATGTATCCACCAATAGTGGAAAGCATCGCTGGAATTACATCAGACACGCGCTACGAATGGATACCGAAAGACTCCCCTGTCAAACTTTGATGTGGTCACCAAAAGGCAAGAGAAAACTAGGAAGACCTAAAGAAACTTTACGTAGAACTATTACAAGAGAACTTTCATCATCAGTATCAGAAACAATGACGATCTAAAGCAAATTGCAATGAAACGAGAGACATGGAAATCTACGACCTCCGCCCTATGTGCCGTATTTGGCCCTAGAGGAATAACTAACTAAATTACATTTAATACTTAAGCTAGTAAACTGTACTTAATGGTTTTGGTAGTAAATTCTTTTTGATGGTTTAACTAGATGGCCGGATCTAGTCAGCTGGCTATATTTTGACCATCCCTGTTTAACAGCCAAATGCTATTGCAACGTGACTGATCCCGTAGCGTATCAGCTATCGGTGTTTGGAATTTGCACAAATATATGTATCCAACTCATTGGTCCGCCTGTTTAGCACAAATATTAGTATACAACTTTATTGCCCATCAGCTTAACGTGAATCTGTGTTATTCGAAAGGTCCTAACGTTCTATAATTTTATATAGAGATAATTATATGCTATAACTATATTTAAATAAACAATATGATAGACGAACGAATAAAGAAATATATATATGCTCGGTGGATATTGTAGCGATCTTCAATACCAGCATTCTTCGTCTACTTGTTCCTAATCTGAGGCCTCAAAATATTCCATCATTCTGAGGTGTCAATCTGAGACATCAATGCGATGCATCAATCTGAGGTGTCAATCTGAGACGATGATCGGTGACGGCAATCTGAGGAGAAAATATGAGACGTCAATCTGTGACTTCAATCTGAAAGTTACCACAGAAAACCATTTAGTTTGAGATTAGTTCAATCACGTTTTTTTTCTTATTTATGAAAGGGACAAGTATTGACGACTAGCCTAATCTGTATACTGACAATCAAGGTAGAGCTGTGAAGCAAGTGTTTTGCTGAAATACTATGAACAGTAACGATCGATAGGGCATACACTCAACCTGTTGAATGAGAAAAAATGAAAAATGATTTAAGCGAGTGTAAAAATTGCCACCTGTAATTTTAACCTGTTACACTCAGATGAGTTGATAGTAAAATCTATTAGCTTTTTTGAAGTGATTTATTTGTTTTATTTGTTTTATTTTTTTTTTAAATCCCAGAATTAGCATCAAAATGTTTATTTCGTATGTGCAATGGAGCCAACGGAATATGGTGCGCAATTATTCGCTTCGTCGTTGTAAAGAAATTCCTACAAATGAAAACAAATGTTTTATGCAGCACGGCAGGAGCCCAATTTATCTGGAAAATACTGCAGCATGTGCAAATAAAGAAGATTAGAAAGGTCTTACATCTAGTGACAAAAAAATCCATTTTTTTATCATCAATCAATTAGCGCATGCTGTTGCATCTCTATATCTCACCAATGTAACACTAGACAAACCACCCATGAAACAGAAAACCTTTGTAGATGACATTCCGTTATATTGAGGCTCTCTTACGGAAGCTTTGTAGAATATCATATATACAATTATATACTCCCTCTACATCGAGCATACGGATTAAGATAGAGGGAGTTACAGCAGCACTTGATTGGTTGATAATTGTTACATCAACACACTCGGCAATACTCACATACTCTCAAAGTATCCTGCGCAAGATATAAAAGTTCATGCTGAGAAAAGAATGGTGGGACTTCTGAGCAACTCAATTGTCCAGAGCATTATATGACTATACTGCCCCAGTCATTCTTAGATCAGAGGAAACAAACAAGAGAGACGACTTATTGGCAGGCAATGCGGCGATAGACGGCACATTGTTGAGAAGAGATAAAGCAGACTTAATGAAAGCAGTAATAATTTAATAATTTAATTCATTTCAAGATGAAGATGATGTCAATGAGGCTGAGAACGTACACATACAGAGAATGCTAGAAATGGGAGTATATAGAGGTGAGGGAATGAAAAGTAACTTTTTTTACTTTTTTTACTCAGTGCTGCACAGTACATCTCTGGCTCCCTCCCAACCACAGAGGGTGCATACATATATATTCAGGCAAACATGAAAAACATTTCAACAACAAAACAAAATAATAATTGTATAGATGGCGTGCCATGAAGGTTCTCTAAGAAGATAACCTCAATATAACGAAATGTCATCCACTAAGGTTTTTGCTGTTGCATGGGTGGTAAGTCTAGTGGGCATTTGGTGATACCCACAGACGCAACCACATGCGTATGTGACTTCTTTTGTGCCACAGTGACAACCCATCCAAAAATGTCTCTCTTTCTTTCTCTCTAGACTTGATCTTCCGGATGTTTACTAAATGCTCATGTTTTGTTTTTGTCATCACATGCATCATATTTTTGGCTGCATTCGTGACTGGAGTTTCATTAAATGTTAGCATAAAGTTTTCTAATGGACTTTATTTCTGAAAATGATAATTAATCTTCTATCTCATTATTTTGTTATATGTGTATGCCCGCTAAACAGGAAAGTATCTTTTCTATTATGTGTTTAGTTTCATAATCTAAAACGTATTGATGTGCATCTCTTTTAGAAATCTCTATTTAATAGTGTACATTGCTGCTAAACAATCCTATTTTGTGGAAGTAGATTGCGGTTAGACATCCCTATATTAGTGATGTACGCTGCTTCTTGAAATTCCTATTTTATTCATGTACATCGCACCTAGATATTCCTATGTTATTGATGTATTGTATTGTATGCGATCTAGTAGTGTTTTTTGGGCGTTTAACCTGTTCCAACCTCCTCTCACAGGAAATCAGAAACTGACTATTACTACTGGAGATGACACCAAAGATGTGTAAACTACATTCTCTCCTATTCCGCCTTTTAATGCGTATCTACAAAAGGACCACTTTATATGTCATGAATACGCGGAAATTATAGACAAAGATGAACAAACCTCCCTCAGTGAAGACGTATATATGGCCCCGGATTGGTGTTGCTTGCATAGACATACCGACTCACTCTTGATTTTTATAATGTTAATGCAGCATAAAGCAATGTTGACAATTTTCAGATTAAATTCTATTCTAAACGAACATCATACGTGATATATAATGTCACTTGTGAGTGGATTCGTGTGTTCTATACTATAAGACATTTTGCTGGTTTGAATAATACTAGAAAAACATGTCTGCCAACACTAAGGATTTAATTTAATTTAAATTCCATTTGTATTTGTAGAAAATCAACAGTGAAAGAAAAACAGTGCTTCAAATGAGAACCATGAAAGTATGATAGAAATTAGAGTAACCATCACATTAACGTGAAATTTGTCAATACGTTTGTGAAGTGTGTCAAAAATAACATACACGTACGATATTGGTGCAGACGAACAATGATACTTTTTATGCCGGTTTAAAATAGCCGCACATGTGTTGACATGTACACAAGAATATTAGCGTTCTGTTATAAGTATGTTCAATGAGTATACAGGTACAGAATAGTTCATCGTACAGTGTTCATCGGTAAATAAAGATACATTATGGTGATATATGGAGACCAATGACGTAACCATGTAAGCAATGATACATAGAACTAAATAATAGCTTCAGACAACTGTGGAGTTTATCCATAAGTCTAGTCTGACGGTGAAGACATCAAGTAGAGAACAAAAGAGAGATAGAAAGAACGTATGGTGATGCATGTATGTTAATTCAGAAACAGCTGATTATATGAGTATACTACCCTAGTCATGATGTAACTCGAGGAAACTAAAGATACGACTGATTTAGTTGTCACAAATCTGGTCGGTAGGACTGTATTGGATATACATTAGACCAATCAATAAGAAATATCATGCATTGACTACATCATAAAAAGGACGATGATATGTCCGCATAAGAAAGAAATAAGTATACGCTTGGGAGAGGGCAGATTGTACAGCTTACCTGTAACCATTTGAAATTGATCATAAAATGTAACTAATTATCGATTAGGTAAATATTCTAGTATAAGTTTAGAATGCTGGTGCCTGTGATCAGTGATCAATATTGGTAAGAAAATTATAACACCAAGAGGAGACCACCTGTCATGTGTGTATAATTATCATTGACACGGTGAACAAAAAATGTAGAAAAAAAAATAACACGTCACGTTTTTGCCCTATCTGAAACTACTCTTACATCAGAAATGTGGGCTGTTTTTGTTGTGCGTGGTTTAAAATTGCGCTGATTGAAGAGTTTGAAACAGAAAAAATGTTCTGTAATAAGTGTAATCCAACGTTCAAACACTTAATGTCAGTTGTAGATGTTTATCTAATTCATACTTGCAGTTTTCTAAGTGTTTAGCGACAAATACATATATAAAACATTGGATGACATGCTACACAACAAATCGATGCACACCATTTTTAAGAGAAATAAAAACATAAGAAACTCTCATGTGATTTAGTTTTAAAACATTCTTGTTAGACATAAAGTATTTGTCATTATGTGCAACATTTTCTGTACAGTACGTTCTATGGTGGCGTGGTTCAGAGAACACTGTGACAGTCAGGGTACAGAGTTCGAATCCAGCCGTTGACAATTGTGCATCTTGATTTTCAGAAAGCAATGACAAATTACTTAAATACCGCCATGACAGCACTATCGACAACAATACTCGCTGATGGCGACATTTTGTTTTGTCTGCATAAAATAGTAAAGGAAATTATAATGGCACAATGAAACAATTCTGAGACTGTTAGTTGACACAATTAAACAATTCTGAGACTGTTAGTTAACACAATAAAACAATTGTGAGACTGTTAGTTGACACAATAAAACAATTGTGAGACTGTTAGTTGACACAATAAAGCAATTGTGAGACTGTTAGTTGACACAATAAAACAATTGTGAGACTGTTAGTTGACACAATAAAGCAATAGTGAGACTTAGTTGACACAATAAAACAATTCTGAGACTGTTAGTTGACACAATAAAGCAATTGTGAGACTGTTAGTTGACACAATAAAGCAATAGTGAGACTGTTAGTTAACACAATAAAGCAATAGTGAGACTTAGTTGACACAATAAAACAATTCTGACACTGTTAGTTGACACAATACAACAATTCTGAGACTGTTAGTTGACACAATAAAACAATTGTGAGACTGTTAGTTGACACAATAAAGCAATAGTGAGACTGTTAGTTGACACAATAAAGCAATAGTGAGACTGTTAGTTGACACAATAAAGCAATAGTGAGACTGTTAGTTGACACAATAAAGCAGATGTGAGACTGTTAGTTGACACAATAAAACAATTGTGAGACTGTTAGTTGACACAATAAAGCAATAGTGAGACTGTTAGTTGACACAATAAAACAATTCTGAGACTGTTAGTTGACACAATAAAACAATTCTGAGACTGTTAGTTGACACAATAAAACAATTGTGAGACTATTAGTTGACACAATAAAACAATTGTGAGACTGTTAGTTGACACAATAAAACAATTCTGAGACTGTTAGTTGACACAATAAAACAATTGTGAGACTATTAGTTGACACAATAAAACAATTGTGAGACTATTAGTTGACACAATAAAACAATTCTGAGACTGTTAGTTGACACAATAAAACAATTGTGAGACTATTAGTTGACACAATAAAACAATTGTGAGACTATTAGTTGACACAATAAAACAATTGTGAGACTGTTAGTTGACACAATGAAACAATTGTGAGACTGTTAGTTGACACAATAAAGCAATAGTGAGACTTAGTTGACACAATGAAACAATTGTGAGACTGTTAGTTGACACAATAAAACAATAGTGAGACTGTTAGTTGACACAATGAAACAATTCTGAGACTGTTAGTTGACACAATAAAACAATTGTGAGACTTTTAGTTGACACAATAAAACAATTCTGAGACTGTTAGTTGACACAATAAAACAATTCTGAGACTGTTAGTTGACACAATAAAACAATTCTGAGACTGTTAGTTGACACAATAAAACAATAGTGAGACTGTTAGTTGACACAATAAAACAATTGTGAGACTGTTAGTTGACACAATAAAACAATAGTGAGACAGTTAGTTGACACAATAAAACAATTCTGAGACTGTTAGTTGACACAATAAAACAATTGTGAGACTGTTAGTTGACACAATAAAACAATTGTGAGACTGTTAGTTGAAACAATTAAACAATTGTGAGACTGTTAGTTGACACAATTAAACAATTGTGAGATTTTTAGTTGACTGAATGAAACAATTGTGGACGTATTTAAATAAGGAGTAAATAAGTCTAGTTGCAACTAGCATCTGGTAAAATATATCACGAGCCTTGCATAAAGGTAAACAACGTAGTACTGAAAGTACTAGGTAGTACAATATCACAATATTCCAGTGTAAATGATGAAGTGCATACACTGATCGCCACAATCAGCACTGTATTTCTATAGTACTACTTCTAGCGAATGAAGCATTGACTGTGTATAGAAGTCATGTGTGGAAACTCAATCACTTTCACGCAGCGTGTAGTAGAAAAGTTATGAACATCAGATGGCAAGACACAATTCCGAATACAACTGTCTCTGATAGATCTGCTATCCCTAGCATTGACACTAATCTGATGTAGAGTCATATTCGTTGGGCAAGTCAGCTGGTACGTATGCCAGATAATCATCTGCCAACGATACTTCTCTTTGGTGAGTTGTAGAAGGGCATACGATCTCACGGTGGCCCAAAAATGCGCTACAAAGACGCACTAAATATTTCACTGAAAGCCTTTGAAATACACCGCGAAGCATTGGAAGAATGTGCACAAAATAAAGCCGCAGGGCGTTCTACAGTAAAAAAAAAATATATCTTGTGGATAGAGGAGACATGCAAGAGGTCAAAAGTGGAGAGTAGTTAGAATGTCACGGGTAGACCAAAAGCCATCTACAGTGGTAATTCCATGCCCGAACTGTCCAATGACATTTTCGGCTCGAATAGGGCGTATTAGTCAATTACGAACTCATAATCATATTTTCCATAATCGTGGGCATAATGCTAGTTGAATTTTAAAATGTGGTTGTAACAAATGGTCACCATAACTACTTGCGATGGACGAACAACATATTACATACGACCTGACAGCAAAATAATGTAGTCCACGCCATTCATCTTTTCACTTATCCAACTATTCCGATATTTAAATTGGTCACTTTGCATAAAGGTTACTTCCCCCACCAATGAAAAACACTCATCACTCACAGATCAGTTAACTGATTTGACCAGTTGTAAAGCGCTAAAGCCTAGAAAACTGTGCTTCAAAATAAGTTGCTGAGTGGGATCTCATCGCTAAGTATTCACTAGTTGTATCCAAAATCGTGTCCACACAACCGTAAATGGTGACACCATGTCTAAACACAGATTACTTTTCAATCCAAATTTACTGTAAAACGCTTTAGTGCTACAGTAGTTCATATACCTACTTGAAATATAAGGCATGTTGCCCGTCTCTCTCATCTTGGCTGATTCAACACATTCGTGTGTTTCAAGGGCTAGCGTCAAGAAGTACATGCAAAGTGATAGCTCAAATGACGATAATTTGTATCAGCAATGATGACTGTTTAACGTCCATGCATCGCAAACGTAGCTCCAGTGGCAATATATGGTTGCGAGGCATGGACATTAAATGAAGCAGTAACAAAGAGAATCGCTGATTGCGAAATGAGATGCTACGGAAGAATTTTACGTATACCATGGACAGCTAAACAGATAAATCAAGAAGTGTTAAGATCAACAAACGTCGAAGAGGACTTGCTCCTTAACACAATCCCAACCAGAAAAAAACTGTTATTTTGAGTAATTTTAGAGACATAACAGCGTGGAAAAATTAATAGCTGAAGGCGGAGTTAATGGAAACGGGGGTAGAGACGTCCACGACGACAAAGGCAGGTCAACTCGCCTAGAATTCCGAAATATTAAAAAAATCCATAAGGAACACCACCTTCTGACAAGAATATATCACATGAACTCCGCACTCTCTAGAATATAGAGTGTATGGTTATTTCCTCTTTGAAATCGCTACTAAGCACAGCGGGAAATTTTTCTGAACCGACAGCGGTACAATCCAGACAATAATATAGTCAGGGATAAATCTTCCAGTGTAGGGTAACAAGCCTAAACAGGAAGTAGGTGGCTGGGGTAACAATGGGCAAATGTCAAGTTATACAGAAATAGGTAGATGTGTTACCAAAATAAAACATAAAACAACTTAACAACAGAATGCAGGGACAGACGACTTTTCGACTATAAAGCCTTCATCAGGAGAAACAAACAACCACAAAAAAATACAAATCTTACATGGAGACAAATAGGGTTATAATAAGGAAGAGAGGAGGACAGTAGCATATAGGTAATGGAGGAAGCAAAGATGTGGAAGCATGACAGGTGAGAAAAATGTATGGGGAGAAGTTAGTAGTAAGTAGGGAGGAGAAAGTAGACTGAAGAAAGTAAGATGGACAAAGGAAAAGGTATGGTAGCAACTAAATTAAAAGTAAATTAAAAATACTTACCTCAAAAGTGGCAACAGAGAATGAATGCTACAGACAAACAATCATATTGTAAGAGAAGATCAAAATGAGAAGGTACGAGGGATCAGGTGGGAGAGAGAGGGGGGGGAGAGAAAGAGGCCAAAAAAGGCAGGAACAGACGAGGAAGACCTAAAGAAACTTTACGTAGAACTATTACAAGAGAACTTTCATCATCAGTATCAGAAACAATGACGATCTAAAGCAAATTGCAATGAAACGAGAGACATGGAAATCTACGACCTCCGCCCTATGTGCCGTATTTGGCCCTAGAGGAATAACTAACTAAATTACATTTAATACTTAAGCTAGTAAACTGTACTTAATGGTTTTGGTAGTAAATTCTTTTTGATGGTTTAACTAGATGGCCGGATCTAGTCAGCTGGCTATATTTTGACCATCCCTGTTTAACAGCCAAATGCTATTGCAACGTGACTGATCCCGTAGCGTATCAGCTATCGGTGTTTGGAATTTGCACAAATATATGTATCCAACTCATTGGTCCGCCTGTTTAGCACAAATATTAGTATACAACTTTATTGCCCATCAGCTTAACGTGAATCTGTGTTATTCGAAAGGTCCTAACGTTCTATAATTTTATATAGAGATAATTATATGCTATAACTATATTTAAATAAACAATATGATAGACGAACGAATAAAGAAATATATATATGCTCGGTGGATATTGTAGCGATCTTCAATACCAGCATTCTTCGTCTACTTGTTCCTAATCTGAGGCCTCAAAATATTCCATCATTCTGAGGTGTCAATCTGAGACATCAATGCGATGCATCAATCTGAGGTGTCAATCTGAGACGATGATCGGTGACGGCAATCTGAGGAGAAAATATGAGACGTCAATCTGTGACTTCAATCTGAAAGTTACCACAGAAAACCATTTAGTTTGAGATTAGTTCAATCACGTTTTTTTTCTTATTTATGAAAGGGACAAGTATTGACGACTAGCCTAATCTGTATACTGACAATCAAGGTAGAGCTGTGAAGCAAGTGTTTTGCTGAAATACTATGAACAGTAACGATCGATAGGGCATACACTCAACCTGTTGAATGAGAAAAAATGAAAAATGATTTAAGCGAGTGTAAAAATTGCCACCTGTAATTTTAACCTGTTACACTCAGATGAGTTGATAGTAAAATCTATTAGCTTTATTGAAGTGATTTATTTGTTTTATTTGTTTTATTTTATTTTTAAATCCCAGAATTAGCATCAAAATGTTTATTTCGTATGTGCAATGGAGCCAACGGAATATGGTGCGCAATTATTCGCTTCGTCGTTGTAAAGAAATTCCTACAAATGAAAACAAATGTTTTATGCAGCACGGCAGGAGCCCAATTTATCTGGAAAATACTGCAGCATGTGCAAATAAAGAAGATTAGAAAGGTCTTACATCTAGTGACAAAAAAATCCATTTTTTTATCATCAATCAATTAGCGCATGCTGTTGCATCTCTATATCTCACCAATGTAACACTAGACAAACCACCCATGAAACAGAAAACCTTTGTAGATGACATTCCGTTATATTGAGGCTCTCTTACGGAAGCTTTGTAGAATATCATATATACAATTATATACTCCCTCTACATCGAGCATACGGATTAAGATAGAGGGAGTTACAGCAGCACTTGATTGGTTGATAATTGTTACATCAACACACTCGGCAATACTCACATACTCTCAAAGTATCCTGCGCAAGATATAAAAGTTCATGCTGAGAAAAGAATGGTGGGACTTCTGAGCAACTCAATTGTCCAGAGCATTATATGACTATACTGCCCCAGTCATTCTTAGATCAGAGGAAACAAACAAGAGAGACGACTTATTGGCAGGCAATGCGGCGATAGACGGCACATTGTTGAGAAGAGATAAAGCAGACTTAATGAAAGCAGTAATAATTTAATAATTTAATTCATTTCAAGATGAAGATGATGTCAATGAGGCTGAGAACGTACACATACAGAGAATGCTAGAAATGGGAGTATATAGAGGTGAGGGAATGAAAAGTAACTTTTTTTACTTTTTTTACTCAGTGCTGCACAGTACATCTCTGGCTCCCTCCCAACCACAGAGGGTGCATACATATATATTCAGGCAAACATGAAAAACATTTCAACAACAAAACAAAATAATAATTGTATAGATGGCGTGCCATGAAGGTTCTCTAAGAAGATAACCTCAATATAACGAAATGTCATCCACTAAGGTTTTTGCTGTTGCATGGGTGGTAAGTCTAGTGGGCATTTGGTGATACCCACAGACGCAACCACATGCGTATGTGACTTCTTTTGTGCCACAGTGACAACCCATCCAAAAATGTCTCTCTTTCTTTCTCTCTAGACTTGATCTTCCGGATGTTTACTAAATGCTCATGTTTTGTTTTTGTCATCACATGCATCATATTTTTGGCTGCATTCGTGACTGGAGTTTCATTAAATGTTAGCATAAAGTTTTCTAATGGACTTTATTTCTGAAAATGATAATTAATCTTCTATCTCATTATTTTGTTATATGTGTATGCCCGCTAAACAGGAAAGTATCTTTTCTATTATGTGTTTAGTTTCATAATCTAAAACGTATTGATGTGCATCTCTTTTAGAAATCTCTATTTAATAGTGTACATTGCTGCTAAACAATCCTATTTTGTGGAAGTAGATTGCGGTTAGACATCCCTATATTAGTGATGTACGCTGCTTCTTGAAATTCCTATTTTATTCATGTACATCGCACCTAGATATTCCTATGTTATTGATGTATTGTATTGTATGCGATCTAGTAGTGTTTTTTGGGCGTTTAACCTGTTCCAACCTCCTCTCACAGGAAATCAGAAACTGACTATTACTACTGGAGATGACACCAAAGATGTGTAAACTACATTCTCTCCTATTCCGCCTTTTAATGCGTATCTACAAAAGGACCACTTTATATGTCATGAATACGCGGAAATTATAGACAAAGATGAACAAACCTCCCTCAGTGAAGACGTATATATGGCCCCGGATTGGTGTTGCTTGCATAGACATACCGACTCACTCTTGATTTTTATAATGTTAATGCAGCATAAAGCAATGTTGACAATTTTCAGATTAAATTCTATTCTAAACGAACATCATACGTGATATATAATGTCACTTGTGAGTGGATTCGTGTGTTCTATACTATAAGACATTTTGCTGGTTTGAATAATACTAGAAAAACATGTCTGCCAACACTAAGGATTTAATTTAATTTAAATTCCATTTGTATTTGTAGAAAATCAACAGTGAAAGAAAAACAGTGCTTCAAATGAGAACCATGAAAGTATGATAGAAATTAGAGTAACCATCACATTAACGTGAAATTTGTCAATACGTTTGTGAAGTGTGTCAAAAATAACATACACGTACGATATTGGTGCAGACGAACAATGATACTTTTTATGCCGGTTTAAAATAGCCGCACATGTGTTGACATGTACACAAGAATATTAGCGTTCTGTTATAAGTATGTTCAATGAGTATACAGGTACAGAATAGTTCATCGTACAGTGTTCATCGGTAAATAAAGATACATTATGGTGATATATGGAGACCAATGACGTAACCATGTAAGCAATGATACATAGAACTAAATAATAGCTTCAGACAACTGTGGAGTTTATCCATAAGTCTAGTCTGACGGTGAAGACATCAAGTAGAGAACAAAAGAGAGATAGAAAGAACGTATGGTGATGCATGTATGTTAATTCAGAAACAGCTGATTATATGAGTATACTACCCTAGTCATGATGTAACTCGAGGAAACTAAAGATACGACTGATTTAGTTGTCACAAATCTGGTCGGTAGGACTGTATTGGATATACATTAGACCAATCAATAAGAAATATCATGCATTGACTACATCATAAAAAGGACGATGATATGTCCGCATAAGAAAGAAATAAGTATACGCTTGGGAGAGGGCAGATTGTACAGCTTACCTGTAACCATTTGAAATTGATCATAAAATGTAACTAATTATCGATTAGGTAAATATTCTAGTATAAGTTTAGAATGCTGGTGCCTGTGATCAGTGATCAATATTGGTAAGAAAATTATAACACCAAGAGGAGACCACCTGTCATGTGTGTATAATTATCATTGACACGGTGAACAAAAAATGTAGAAAAAAAAATAACACGTCACGTTTTTGCCCTATCTGAAACTACTCTTACATCAGAAATGTGGGCTGTTTTTGTTGTGCGTGGTTTAAAATTGCGCTGATTGAAGAGTTTGAAACAGAAAAAATGTTCTGTAATAAGTGTAATCCAACGTTCAAACACTTAATGTCAGTTGTAGATGTTTATCTAATTCATACTTGCAGTTTTCTAAGTGTTTAGCGACAAATACATATATAAAACATTGGATGACATGCTACACAACAAATCGATGCACACCATTTTTAAGAGAAATAAAAACATAAGAAACTCTCATGTGATTTAGTTTTAAAACATTCTTGTTAGACATAAAGTATTTGTCATTATGTGCAACATTTTCTGTACAGTACGTTCTATGGTGGCGTGGTTCAGAGAACACTGTGACAGTCAGGGTACAGAGTTCGAATCCAGCCGTTGACAATTGTGCATCTTGATTTTCAGAAAGCAATGACAAATTACTTAAATACCGCCATGACAGCACTATCGACAACAATACTCGCTGATGGCGACATTTTGTTTTGTCTGCATAAAATAGTAAAGGAAATTATAATGGCACAATGAAACAATTCTGAGACTGTTAGTTGACACAATTAAACAATTCTGAGACTGTTAGTTAACACAATAAAACAATTGTGAGACTGTTAGTTGACACAATAAAACAATTGTGAGACTGTTAGTTGACACAATAAAGCAATTGTGAGACTGTTAGTTAACACATTAAAGCAATAGTGAGACTTAGTTGACACAATAAAACAATTCTGAGACTGTTAGTTGACACAATAAAACAATTCTGAGACTGTTAGTTGACACAATAAAACAATAGTGAGACTGTTAGTTGACACAATAAAGCAATAGTGAGACTGTTAGTTGACACAATAAAGCAGATGTGAGACTGTTAGTTGACACAATAAAACAATTGTGAGACTGTTAGTTGACACAATAAAGCAATAGTGAGACTTAGTTGACACAATAAAACAATTCTGAGACTGTTAGTTGACACAATAAAGCAATAGTGAGACTGTTAGTTGACACAATAAAGCAATAGTGAGACTGTTAGTTGACACAATAAAGCAATTGTGAGACTGTTAGTTGACAAGTAGTCAATACTTGTGCTACAGTAGTTCATATACCTACTTGAAATATAAGGCATGTTGCCCGTCTCTCTCATCTTGGCTGATTCAACACATTCGTGTGTTTCAAGGGCTAGCGTCAAGAAGTACATGCAAAGTGATAGCTCAAATGACGATAATTTGTATCAGCAATGATGACTGTTTAACGTCCATGCATCGCAAACGTAGCTCCAGTGGCAATATATGGTTGCGAGGCATGGACATTAAATGAAGCAGTAACAAAGAGAATCGCTGATTGCGAAATGAGATGCTACGGAAGAATTTTACGTATACCATGGACAGCTAAACAGATAAATCAAGAAGTGTTAAGATCAACAAACGTCGAAGAGGACTTGCTCCTTAACACAATCCCAACCAGAAAAAAACTGTTATTTTGAGTAATTTTAGAGACATAACAGCGTGGAAAAATTAATAGCTGAAGGCGGAGTTAATGGAAACGGGGGTAGAGACGTCCACGACGACAAAGGCAGGTCAACTCGCCTAGAATTCCGAAATATTAAAAAAATCCATAAGGAACACCACCTTCTGACAAGAATATATCACATGAACTCCGCACTCTCTAGAATATAGAGTGTATGGTTATTTCCTCTTTGAAATCGCTACTAAGCACAGCGGGAAATTTTTCTGAACCGACAGCGGTACAATCCAGACAATAATATAGTCAGGGATAAATCTTCCAGTGTAGGGTAACAAGCCTAAACAGGAAGTAGGTGGCTGGGGTAACAATGGGCAAATGTCAAGTTATACAGAAATAGGTAGATGTGTTACCAAAATAAAACATAAAACAACTTAACAACAGAATGCAGGGACAGACGACTTTTCGACTATAAAGCCTTCATCAGGAGAAACAAACAACCACAAAAAAATACAAATCTTACATGGAGACAAATAGGGTTATAATAAGGAAGAGAGGAGGACAGTAGCATATAGGTAATGGAGGAAGCAAAGATGTGGAAGCATGACAGGTGAGAAAAATGTATGGGGAGAAGTTAGTAGTAAGTAGGGAGGAGAAAGTAGACTGAAGAAAGTAAGATGGACAAAGGAAAAGGTATGGTAGCAACTAAATTAAAAGTAAATTAAAAATACTTACCTCAAAAGTGGCAACAGAGAATGAATGCTACAGACAAACAATCATATTGTAAGAGAAGATCAAAATGAGAAGGTACGAGGGATCAGGTGGGAGAGAGAGGGGGGGGGGAGAGAAAGAGGCCAAAAAAGGCAGGAACAGACGAGGAAGACCTAAAGAAACTTTACGTAGAACTATTACAAGAGAACTTTCATCATCAGTATCAGAAACAATGACGATCTAAAGCAAATTGCAATGAAACGAGAGACATGGAAATCTACGGCCTCCGCCCTATGTGCCGTATTTGGCCCTAGAGGAATAACTAACTAAATTACATTTAATACTTAAGCTAGTAAACTGTACTTAATGGTTTTGGTAGTAAATTCTTTTTGATGGTTTAACTAGATGGCCGGATCTAGTCAGCTGGCTATATTTTGACCATCCCTGTTTAACAGCCAAATGCTATTGCAACGTGACTGATCCCGTAGCGTATCAGCTATCGGTGTTTGGAATTTGCACAAATATATGTATCCAACTCATTGGTCCGCCTGTTTAGCACAAATATTAGTATACAACTTTATTGCCCATCAGCTTAACGTGAATCTGTGTTATTCGAAAGGTCCTAACGTTCTATAATTTTATATAGAGATAATTATATGCTATAACTATATTTAAATAAACAATATGATAGACGAACGAATAAAGAAATATATATATGCTCGGTGGATATTGTAGCGATCTTCAATACCAGCATTCTTCGTCTACTTGTTCCTAATCTGAGGCCTCAAAATATTCCATCATTCTGAGGTGTCAATCTGAGACATCAATGCGATGCATCAATCTGAGGTGTCAATCTGAGACGATGATCGGTGACGGCAATCTGAGGAGAAAATATGAGACGTCAATCTGTGACTTCAATCTGAAAGTTACCACAGAAAACCATTTAGTTTGAGATTAGTTCAATCACGTTTTTTTTCTTATTTATGAAAGGGACAAGTATTGACGACTAGCCTAATCTGTATACTGACAATCAAGGTAGAGCTGTGAAGCAAGTGTTTTGCTGAAATACTATGAACAGTAACGATCGATAGGGCATACACTCAACCTGTTGAATGAGAAAAAATGAAAAATGATTTAAGCGAGTGTAAAAATTGCCACCTGTAATTTTAACCTGTTACACTCAGATGAGTTGATAGTAAAATCTATTAGCTTTATTGAAGTGATTTATTTGTTTTATTTGTTTTATTTTATTTTTAAATCCCAGAATTAGCATCAAAATGTTTATTTCGTATGTGCAATGGAGCCAACGGAATATGGTGCGCAATTATTCGCTTCGTCGTTGTAAAGAAATTCCTACAAATGAAAACAAATGTTTTATGCAGCACGGCAGGAGCCCAATTTATCTGGAAAATACTGCAGCATGTGCAAATAAAGAAGATTAGAAAGGTCTTACATCTAGTGACAAAAAAATCCATTTTTTTATCATCAATCAATTAGCGCATGCTGTTGCATCTCTATATCTCACCAATGTAACACTAGACAAACCACCCATGAAACAGAAAACCTTTGTAGATGACATTCCGTTATATTGAGGCTCTCTTACGGAAGCTTTGTAGAATATCATATATACAATTATATACTCCCTCTACATCGAGCATACGGATTAAGATAGAGGGAGTTACAGCAGCACTTGATTGGTTGATAATTGTTACATCAACACACTCGGCAATACTCACATACTCTCAAAGTATCCTGCGCAAGATATAAAAGTTCATGCTGAGAAAAGAATGGTGGGACTTCTGAGCAACTCAATTGTCCAGAGCATTATATGACTATACTGCCCCAGTCATTCTTAGATCAGAGGAAACAAACAAGAGAGACGACTTATTGGCAGGCAATGCGGCGATAGACGGCACATTGTTGAGAAGAGATAAAGCAGACTTAATGAAAGCAGTAATAATTTAATAATTTAATTCATTTCAAGATGAAGATGATGTCAATGAGGCTGAGAATGTACACATACAGAGAATGCTAGAAATGGGAGTATATAGAGGTGAGGGAATGAAAAGTAACTTTTTTTACTTTTTTTACTCAGTGCTGCACAGTACATCTCTGGCTCCCTCCCAACCACAGAGGGTGCATACATATATATTCAGGCAAACATGAAAAACATTTCAACAACAAAACAAAATAATAATTGTATAGATGGCGTGCCATGAAGGTTCTCTAAGAAGATAACCTCAATATAACGAAATGTCATCCACTAAGGTTTTTGCTGTTGCATGGGTGGTAAGTCTAGTGGGCATTTGGTGATACCCACAGACGCAACCACATGCGTATGTGACTTCTTTTGTGCCACAGTGACAACCCATCCAAAAATGTCTCTCTTTCTTTCTCTCTAGACTTGATCTTCCGGATGTTTACTAAATGCTCATGTTTTGTTTTTGTCATCACATGCATCATATTTTTGGCTGCATTCGTGACTGGAGTTTCATTAAATGTTAGCATAAAGTTTTCTAATGGACTTTATTTCTGAAAATGATAATTAATCTTCTATCTCATTATTTTGTTATATGTGTATGCCCGCTAAACAGGAAAGTATCTTTTCTATTATGTGTTTAGTTTCATAATCTAAAACGTATTGATGTGCATCTCTTTTAGAAATCTCTATTTAATAGTGTACATTGCTGCTAAACAATCCTATTTTGTGGAAGTAGATTGCGGTTAGACATCCCTATATTAGTGATGTACGCTGCTTCTTGAAATTCCTATTTTATTCATGTACATCGCACCTAGATATTCCTATGTTATTGATGTATTGTATTGTATGCGATCTAGTAGTGTTTTTTGGGCGTTTAACCTGTTCCAACCTCCTCTCACAGGAAATCAGAAACTGACTATTACTACTGGAGATGACACCAAAGATGTGTAAACTACATTCTCTCCTATTCCGCCTTTTAATGCGTATCTACAAAAGGACCACTTTATATGTCATGAATACGCGGAAATTATAGACAAAGATGAACAAACCTCCCTCAGTGAAGACGTATATATGGCCCCGGATTGGTGTTGCTTGCATAGACATACCGACTCACTCTTGATTTTTATAATGTTAATGCAGCATAAAGCAATGTTGACAATTTTCAGATTAAATTCTATTCTAAACGAACATCATACGTGATATATAATGTCACTTGTGAGTGGATTCGTGTGTTCTATACTATAAGACATTTTGCTGGTTTGAATAATACTAGAAAAACATGTCTGCCAACACTAAGGATTTAATTTAATTTAAATTCCATTTGTATTTGTAGAAAATCAACAGTGAAAGAAAAACAGTGCTTCAAATGAGAACCATGAAAGTATGATAGAAATTAGAGTAACCATCACATTAACGTGAAATTTGTCAATACGTTTGTGAAGTGTGTCAAAAATAACATACACGTACGATATTGGTGCAGACGAACAATGATACTTTTTATGCCGGTTTAAAATAGCCGCACATGTGTTGACATGTACACAAGAATATTAGCGTTCTGTTATAAGTATGTTCAATGAGTATACAGGTACAGAATAGTTCATCGTACAGTGTTCATCGGTAAATAAAGATACATTATGGTGATATATGGAGACCAATGACGTAACCATGTAAGCAATGATACATAGAACTAAATAATAGCTTCAGACAACTGTGGAGTTTATCCATAAGTCTAGTCTGACGGTGAAGACATCAAGTAGAGAACAAAAGAGAGATAGAAAGAACGTATGGTGATGCATGTATGTTAATTCAGAAACAGCTGATTATATGAGTATACTACCCTAGTCATGATGTAACTCGAGGAAACTAAAGATACGACTGATTTAGTTGTCACAAATCTGGTCGGTAGGACTGTATTGGATATACATTAGACCAATCAATAAGAAATATCATGCATTGACTACATCATAAAAAGGACGATGATATGTCCGCATAAGAAAGAAATAAGTATACGCTTGGGAGAGGGCAGATTGTACAGCTTACCTGTAACCATTTGAAATTGATCATAAAATGTAACTAATTATCGATTAGGTAAATATTCTAGTATAAGTTTAGAATGCTGGTGCCTGTGATCAGTGATCAATATTGGTAAGAAAATTATAACACCAAGAGGAGACCACCTGTCATGTGTGTATAATTATCATTGACACGGTGAACAAAAAATGTAGAAAAAAAAATAACACGTCACGTTTTTGCCCTATCTGAAACTACTCTTACATCAGAAATGTGGGCTGTTTTTGTTGTGCGTGGTTTAAAATTGCGCTGATTGAAGAGTTTGAAACAGAAAAAATGTTCTGTAATAAGTGTAATCCAACGTTCAAACACTTAATGTCAGTTGTAGATGTTTATCTAATTCATACTTGCAGTTTTCTAAGTGTTTAGCGACAAATACATATATAAAACATTGGATGACATGCTACACAACAAATCGATGCACACCATTTTTAAGAGAAATAAAAACATAAGAAACTCTCATGTGATTTAGTTTTAAAACATTCTTGTTAGACATAAAGTATTTGTCATTATGTGCAACATTTTCTGTACAGTACGTTCTATGGTGGCGTGGTTCAGAGAACACTGTGACAGTCAGGGTACAGAGTTCGAATCCAGCCGTTGACAATTGTGCATCTTGATTTTCAGAAAGCAATGACAAATTACTTAAATACCGCCATGACAGCACTATCGACAACAATACTCGCTGATGGCGACATTTTGTTTTGTCTGCATAAAATAGTAAAGGAAATTATAATGGCACAATGAAACAATTCTGAGACTGTTAGTTGACACAATTAAACAATTCTGAGACTGTTAGTTAACACAATAAAACAATTGTGAGACTGTTAGTTGACACAATAAAACAATTGTGAGACTGTTAGTTGACACAATAAAGCAATTGTGAGACTGTTAGTTAACACAATAAAGCAATAGTGAGACTTAGTTGACACAATAAAACAATTCTGAGACTGTTAGTTGACACAATAAAACAATTCTGAGACTGTTAGTTGACACAATAAAACAATAGTGAGACTGTTAGTTGACACAATAAAGCAATAGTGAGACTGTTAGTTGACACAATAAAGCAGATGTGAGACTGTTAGTTGACACAATAAAACAATTGTGAGACTGTTAGTTGACACAATAAAGCAATAGTGAGACTTAGTTGACACAATAAAACAATTCTGAGACTGTTAGTTGACACAATAAAGCAATAGTGAGACTGTTAGTTGACACAATAAAGCAATAGTGAGACTGTTAGTTGACACAATAAAGCAATTGTGAGACTGTTAGTTGACAAGTAGTCAATACTTGTGCTACAGTAGTTCATATACCTACTTGAAATATAAGGCATGTTGCCCGTCTCTCTCATCTTGGCTGATTCAACACATTCGTGTGTTTCAAGGGCTAGCGTCAAGAAGTACATGCAAAGTGATAGCTCAAATGACGATAATTTGTATCAGCAATGATGACTGTTTAACGTCCATGCATCGCAAACGTAGCTCCAGTGGCAATATATGGTTGCGAGGCATGGACATTAAATGAAGCAGTAACAAAGAGAATCGCTGATTGCGAAATGAGATGCTACGGAAGAATTTTACGTATACCATGGACAGCTAAACAGATAAATCAAGAAGTGTTAAGATCAACAAACGTCGAAGAGGACTTGCTCCTTAACACAATCCCAACCAGAAAAAAACTGTTATTTTGAGTAATTTTAGAGACATAACAGCGTGGAAAAATTAATAGCTGAAGGCGGAGTTAATGGAAACGGGGGTAGAGACGTCCACGACGACAAAGGCAGGTCAACTCGCCTAGAATTCCGAAATATTAAAAAAATCCATAAGGAACACCACCTTCTGACAAGAATATATCACATGAACTCCGCACTCTCTAGAATATAGAGTGTATGGTTATTTCCTCTTTGAAATCGCTACTAAGCACAGCGGGAAATTTTTCTGAACCGACAGCGGTACAATCCAGACAATAATATAGTCAGGGATAAATCTTCCAGTGTAGGGTAACAAGCCTAAACAGGAAGTAGGTGGCTGGGGTAACAATGGGCAAATGTCAAGTTATACAGAAATAGGTAGATGTGTTACCAAAATAAAACATAAAACAACTTAACAACAGAATGCAGGGACAGACGACTTTTCGACTATAAAGCCTTCATCAGGAGAAACAAACAACCACAAAAAAATACAAATCTTACATGGAGACAAATAGGGTTATAATAAGGAAGAGAGGAGGACAGTAGCATATAGGTAATGGAGGAAGCAAAGATGTGGAAGCATGACAGGTGAGAAAAATGTATGGGGAGAAGTTAGTAGTAAGTAGGGAGGAGAAAGTAGACTGAAGAAAGTAAGATGGACAAAGGAAAAGGTATGGTAGCAACTAAATTAAAAGTAAATTAAAAATACTTACCTCAAAAGTGGCAACAGAGAATGAATGCTACAGACAAACAATCATATTGTAAGAGAAGATCAAAATGAGAAGGTACGAGGGATCAGGTGGGAGAGAGAGGGGGGGGGGAGAGAAAGAGGCCAAAAAAGGCAGGAACAGACGAGGAAGAGCAAACATCATTATGTGTGTGATCATTCAGATGGAAGGAACTGTGACCAGTCGCTGAATCAGTTAAGTTATTGCACTATTTAATTCTCATATATCACCATTATCTGCCCATATTCTCTTCCTGATGTTTCCTCTTCCTCGTCTGTTCCTGCCTTTATGGCCTCTTCCCCCCCTCTCTCCCACCTGATCCCTAGTACCATCTCATTTTGCTCTTCTCTTACATTATGATTGTTTGTCTGTAGCATTCATTCTCTGTTGCCACTTTTGAGGTAAGTATTTTAAATTTACTTTTAATTTACTAGCTACCATATCTTTTCCTTTGTTCATCTCACTTTCTTCAGTCTACTTTCTCCTCCCTACTTACTACTAACTTCTCCACATACGTTTTTCTCACCTGTCATGCTTCCACATATTTGCTTCCTCCATTACCTATCTGCTATTGTCCTCCTCTCCTCCTTATTATAACCCTATTTGTCTCCATGTAAGATTTGTTTTATTTTGGTTGTTTGTTTATCCTGATGAAGGCTTTATAGTCGAAAAGTCGTCGGTCCCTGTATCTCGTTGTTAAGTTGTTTTATGTTTTATTTTAGTAACACACCTACCTATTTCTGTATATCTTGACAATCATATAATAGTAGTTTCATCTTATTCAGAAGATGGCGAATTCTGATGCTGATTCTTCCAATAGCCGTGTGATTGTATACATCCCACTTCTTACTCAGTAATCGTTTCCCTCTAGTTCTATTCCACAGTGGCTCTTAAAGTCAGTCTGTAAACTGTTGAAGGCAATGGTTTGTTTCCTTGACTAGCTCTGAGAGAAAAGTGTGAACTTTCTAGAAAGTTCCCAAAATCATGTAATGAACATTTTGTTGGAGCTTTTGTGTCGACATTACCATGGATGGCTGATTTAAACGGATTGGAGTCTTTATGATGATGCATCATGTGTTAGAACGATGGTTTGTATTCAAGAATATCCGTTTGATCTGTGATATAGAAATGTATGTTCTGCGCTTCGATGTGTATGTATCCAATGTTTCTTAATTTTCCTTTTTTTCATAGCTTTTTTTCTACACGTTTTATAGAATGTCAAGCATTTCATAGCTTTTTTCTAATCGCTTAATAAATGGCATTCATATTTTTCTACCGGTGTTATAGAATGTTCATCTCCTAGAATGGCATAGTTGGTTTATTGTAATAGTTTCCAAGGCTACCACTACTCTTATATATTTTATTATAACCGATTCATTGACTGCCACAAGTTGTATAGTTTGTATTTTAAAATATTTTCATAGAAAGCAATTACTTTCATAGTTTTTATTAAACTCGTTTCAGAGACTCACTACTTTTATAGTTTTTATTATAATCGTTGCATATAATGTAATTACTTTCATAATTTGTATTATAATTGTTTCATTGGCTGCCACAACATTAAGAATGTTATTATAACTGTTTCGTAGAATGTAACTTTTCTTAGTTTATCTTATAATTATTTCATAGACTGCTACTACTTTCATAGCTTTACTATAGTGGTTTCATAGAATATCACTACATTCATTGCGATCATTATAATCGTTTCATAGAATATAACAATTTCATCTCATTTTTGTAATTGATGCGTAGAATGGCAATTTATTGTTTTTACTCGTGACATATTTAAACCACACATAAATGTGTATTCGTGTCATGGAAATTTACTTTTACTTTTTTTTCTAATCGTGTTATAGAATGTCATGTTTATATTTTTTTATTGCTTGTTTACGTGGCATACAATATTCACAATTTGAAATCGTGATAGAGAGTGACACTCATATTTTTTCAAATTCTGTCACAGAATGTCACTTTCATCGTTTGTGATTCGTTACATTAACTGCCATGTATAATTTGCACATGCCTTTCATTGCCTAGCTTCTTCATTTCTTGATTAATTCAAAGTGACATAGTGTCCCTAGAAATTGATTCTTTGTTTCCAGCACTTAGTTCCATTAAAATATTTTGGTATCATTCATGCGCTCTCATAGGGACGGACATCCAAAAATGTTGTTGAACGATTTTTCGAGATTAACTAACCTCGCTGTCTCGGTATCATATTTATGAGAAAGATAATTGGCTCTTTGCTTACTACCAGTTTGACATTTCAATTTGAGAAATCTTTCTGGCCTGTAACTGTGAAATATATATTTAATTATAAAATCTAATGTCCGTTAATATGTATTAGAGCAGAACTCTGTTGAGCTCGTGGTTAGAAGTCGAATTGGTACAACATTCTTGACCTTTCTGACTTACACTTTTCCTGATTGACAGTGGTCTACTTGCGTTATATACTGTAGACTTACAGTCAAGCTTTTTACAATGGATTTGGCAAGATTATTTGTTGTATCTCTTTAAAATTACATCCGCAATGAAAAGAAAATATCACAATACGAGAATAAATGTTATAGAAAGGTCCTAGAATATCATGGATATAAAGACACAGGATTTCATAAAGATCTGAACATAGAAGAAGATTGGCCACTCAGAACTATCACAAACGAAAGCTAACATATTGTGAACATATAGTAAGCTACAGTGTCTTACAACGATTAGTCATGATGGGACAGGCAAGAGAACGAGAGGCAGACCAAGACTATGATTGACCTAGTTTATAGAACACTTTCTGAGCATGTCACTGGATAAGAGGTACACTGGATAAGAGATAAGAGATACCTTTTCTCCATACTCTTTTTTTCCTTTCTATCATACTCCTGCTGTAAGTCGAACAAAATAGCCTTAGTGCGTTTGTTTTCCTGGAATCCATCACTGATTAACTTTTTGTGCAAACCTAAATAGTCGATCCTTTGTGAACTGCTTTTTCTGAAGCCTGTCCGTTCATGGCAGAGGATTTTTAATTATCCACAAAACTATTAAAGTCTCACATTGAATATTCATTCTGCAAATTTACCAAGACATGAAGTCAATTATATATATATATATATATTCCTCCAGTGTGTCACATGGTCACTTTATATATATATATATATATATATATATATATATATATATATATATATATATATATATATATATATAATTATGCCACGACGCTTGGTGCACGTACAGGCATAGTTGCTATATCCTGACAGATGTGTTTCAGTGTCTTTGCAAATATTCTCATGCGGTTGCGTCTGTGGGTCTCACCAATGGCTCACTGGACAAATCACCCATGCAACAGAAAATCTTTGTAGATGACACGCCTTTATATTGAGGATATCTTCTTATCAAAGCTTCATGGCACGTCATCTATACAATCCCGTAGTCGTAACCTTCGATAAGTTACCATGTTGTTCCGGCAGGCCAACGTTGTTCTTGTGTTCTTGAACTAGTTACGGGTACGGCGTGAGTGGACGGAACAACAAAGAAACCTGTCGCAAGGGCCAGAGCTTTTTTCTGGTTTCGAAGTCTGTTTCAGCGGCATTAAACTCGAAACACCATCGAGTCGGATGGCTGCTGGAACAGAGGGCGGAGCACTTATGGGAATGCCCCAAGTGCTGTGAGGCCAGTTTCTAATCAATAATCAAGAATCTCCTCTATGAAGGCCACGAATATCTTGTTATAGTACCATACAGTAGCAAGTGTTACTTATTTTGTTTCTTATGCGGTAGCCTAGTTTATAGTGAGCTTGCTTGCTATCATGGGGTTACAGCGGGCCAGGTTCAAAACCACGTCAGAACATAAAAAAGTCCGGGTTGTGATTTCTCGCTTGACACGACTATTCCTCCATTCGACTCAGCTGTAATTGAGTACCGGACGCATGAGTTAGGGGAGGTAAAAACAGCAAGAAAGGGAATTGTTCATCCCACCTAATAGTTGCTGCGGCTTAGTACATGAAGATTTATCTTCATCCCCAACGGCAGATGCCATGGGACCTACCTTTAAACCTTTTATGTCACATATGTTTAATTTTATAATGGTAAACGAAGACGTGATTTTATGACAACCTTGAATCAGCTGGTTCTCCCTCTGTTTTTTTAGGTTTAGTATGCTGGTAAATGTGAATCTGTTTACGTTGACTTTGTGTTGCGTATTGAGCATGTCAGTGTTTGTGGTGTTGCTATATTTTTATGCGTTTCAGTAGCCCATTTCTCGGTCACAGCAAACCAGTTACCCATTGTCTGCCGTGGACCGTTATAACCAAAGCAACATCTGATCTTGTATGAAATTAAAATTGTTTGTTATCACGTTTTTCTGCTGGGAAGTCGTCTGTGAGTTTGACCAACCTCGGTCCAGATACGGACAAAAACTGTTAAAGCAACAAAAAGGTATATTTATATCTACGCTATTTTCATAGGTATTATAGCAAAGTTATTGTTCACTGTTCTCATTCCATTTGCCCGATCGGCTACTGGTTATGCCGAACTTCTCTATGGCTCCATGAGGCAAATGTTCAAAGAAAACGGCGTGTCATTGTTTCTTTATGGTGGGTCTCATGCAGATGAAAACAGTGTAGGAAAATAATACAAATAATGAAATATTTGTAGATACAGATTGTGTTAGACAGAATAGGGGATTTCCCAGACATGTTGGTTAGGCCATTTCTCTTAAGCTTTGTGTTTTATTCATATAGCGACAATACGTGCTCCTGATCAGGGTTACCACACAGACAGATGGACGAGTTTGTTCCTGATCAGGGTTGCCATACAGACAGATGGACGTGTTTGTTCCTGATCACTGATGTCATACAGACAGATGGATGTGTTTGTTCCTGATCAGGGTTGCCATACAGACAGATGGACGTATTTGTTCCTGATCACTGATGTCATACAGACAGATGGGCGTGTTTGTTCTTGATAAGGGTTGCCATACAGACAGGTGGACGTATTTGTTCTTGATCAGGGTTGCCATACAGACACATCGACGTGTTTGTTCCTGATCAGGGTTGCCATACAGACAGATGGGTCTATGTTGTGGAAGTCTAATAGATTGAAGTGTTTGCTTCCCCACAAATAATGAAATATTATTAAAATATAGATTGTATAGACAGAAAAGGGGATTTGCCTGACATAATTGTTAGTCCATTTCTCTTGTTTTCAAGAGGTCGTGAGTTACATCTCTGATTGTGATGTCTTGTTTACAGGTACAATTTTCGGAGTTCCCTATGGACTATCGCTGGGAACAACGTCGCATGGTATCATTGGTAATACGAAATTCGTGGTATTGCTCTGTTCAGAGTGACGGAGTAAATATTGATCAAACCGAGTACAATCATGTCAATTCTCTTCGTATTTTCGGAAGTATGTCTTTTCTAGCCTTCAGATGTCGCATAATTATTATAAATATACATTTGCTTACTTTACTTTACTTACTTACATTTTATACAGTAATTACTTGCAATAATCTCACTTACAGTGTTCATTTATATTATCAATGTCGATGTAATGGTTTAGCCGTGCACCTTGTGCTCAAGATTTCGCTGGTTCGAATCCCGCTCACATGGTCGTATTTACAAATATAATCTTTCGGAGATCCCTAGTAATTATCGTTTGAAACAACTGAATTACGTTATATAAGTAATTATCGACAGGCGGCGTAATAAATACGACAGGCGTAATAAATATAAACTTAAAATCCAGGTCTACATGGCTCAATGTAAAAGTAAATCGATTGATGCATGAAAACTTTCGCAACGCAAAAAGAAAGTATAGAAGAGAAAGTGGGGAAAACAAAACAAACTATAAACCCAAATAAATAATAAATAATATTTAAAAAAGAAAAACAAGATACATCTTAGAAACCAGTCTGTTTTCTTTTCAATGTCTATCACATCATCTCTGCTATTCGATTACACATCCCTCATTTATTATACATTCTACGACCACTTTCTCTGTCTCATTCATAACTGTGCTTTTCACAAGCTGGTGTCAATTAATTTAGACACCGGTCTTCATTTCACTTCAAGGAGATTCAGATATTTCAGTATTCATGAATTCTGTTGCCGTTTCGTGTGATTCGTTGGCTAGAATATAGGCTGGAAACACTTTGAAATTGAATTTTAATTTTTAATGTTTCTTTTTGTGTGTCCTTCTGATGAAATTTCTAATATAGAAGAGAGTGCTATATGAGGTTTCCCGATATGCAGGTTACGATGGTGCAAAGAAATCGGACTCATTAAGCTGTATGAGCATCGAACCTAGAACAAAGACCGTGCGTGTCATGCGAGGACATACCTCCAAGTTTCAATTGATTCAGTCGTCAGGAAAATATGTAGTTCCATTTGCATCATTCGCGAGAAATGTATGGACACGTACTTCCATCGGTATACCTCCTCTGAGTAGAAGACTTCTCAATAAGCATTGTATTAAGGCGAAAGCTGAATTCTCCTGGGTATCAAAGCAAGTTCTGAGAAACTACCACACTGCACATAAGCATAAAAAGAAAATTGCTCGAAATTTCTGGGATTCTCAAAGAAACAATCCAGATGCTTCCATTTTGTATACACGACAAATGCACATTACTCTATCCAGAGGCTTCCATTTTGTATACACGACAAAAGATCGATAATGTGTACTTATTGCGCAAAACAAATCCAACAGGTAAAACCAGGAACATGGTAATACAGTTTTGCTAATCACCGAAGACACACATAATAACGCACACAAATCGACGTTACGATCTGTAGGCTTTTATCAAGACAAAAATTGAACATACACAACAGAAAACGACAAGTAAGAAATATAGGCGTTCACATAGAAAAGTTCACTGTAATATGGCGAATGAACCCTAAGAGCTGTAATAAGGTCAGAGGTGAATAGACACCGGACAAGGATTGCAGGAAAATAGATACATACATGTCACACGGGGGTGCAAAGGGTTTCGCATCGCTCTCGCGCGGACCAAAGGTTAGCAGATAACCAAGACCTTAAAATTACCTCTCCGTTGAAAGACAGCTGATGTTGCCTACTGTCTTCTGGACAACACTTGTAGGTACGTGTTCGTGAAAGTGGAGGCTGTAGATGGAATGATAATTGCTTGCAAAGAGACATGCAATATCTCCGAAACCTCTACGCTAATACAAACAGTATCAGGCAAACAGTAAGAAACGTAAGCCATCTGTGAATTCCTTCTTGTTCAGCCAAGAATGTAGAAAATTATAGGGGCAGTCAATGTCCCGATATGGGTAGATCTCCCACTACTTTATTGTGAGTCTATGAGGATACATTGATTCCGGAAAAGGCAACACGAGTTAGAGGGCAGCGTTGTGTATGTGAATCGATATAGTGTCAACAATGCTACATCTATCCATCATAATACCGAGTGGCGAAAGTGATGTTCATGTTCGAGAACACACACAAGCCAACATGTCTCACAAGATTCGACCCCATTTAAAGTAGCAGCAATAGCTCAGGTATTGGATACGCCAACTTGAACATGTACCAAAAATTTTGTTTTGACATTGACCTCTGTTATGACATCGCACATACTAAAATGAGTACAATTCTGGAACCAGAAGAGGTTAATGACCCAGGTGGACACAGTCGATAGGTTGAATGATGTCCAATCAGCCAATATCTTTTATAAAAGTAACTCGAAAAAATATGGCCTTTTTTTGTTTTTTAAAAGTTTATATTATAGACGCGTGGATGATTTATTATTTCGGAAAAAAAATCATACGGCAGCAAACACGATTTGAATCAAGTCCGTTCAGCTAACACATACTTCTCTCGCAACTTGAGTTCACGCGTTCTTCACATTCGATCACACATCATTCCTAATAAAATCCTATTGTAGTCAAGACTTGAAACTTAAAGCTACTATAAATGTGGACCGATAGATCAATAGACATCCACTATACATGTATGTAAATTCCTCGAGAACCACAAACAGTTGACACTAGTATTTGCTATATGTCTCAGCACTACAATGACCTGTTAGGCTTTACGTATACCCAAAAATAACACATAAACATGGTTACTTTAGATGTAACATGTGTAAATGTGTAATATAATATAGAAGCGTCGAAGATTTATCATTATAGAAAACAATATAGGGCAGTAAATGGCATTTGAACCGCGCGATTTAAAGATATCGGTCCATATTCATAATAGCTTTGAGGAAAACACGTTGTAAGTCTTGTCTAAAATCGCATATTTATTTTAGGGAATGTGGTCAAGTTGCTTGGCGAATAGATGTCAGATGAACGGATTTTTATTCAAATCGCGTTTCCTAACGTTACCATAGTTTCTTATATAAGGGAACAAAGTGCTAGATCACAGAGAAGTTACAGCACATATATCTATTAGTTAGAAAATGGATGTGTTACCGTAGCGCCCACTTGCCCAGTTTTTTTGGGTTTTTCCGGATACTCAAATAATTGCATATATGTGTGTAAGATGGTCAGTAAACCAAGATACCAGTTTGTGAAGAGCACAGCGTATGCAGTCATAATTAATGCACACTTTCCCACTCACATGCAGCACAACCTGAACTCTTAATTACCTTCAATAGAAGACATTTCCCTCTATCAAAGTACATCATAGAGAAAAATTAATTGATGATCTTGATCAAGGGAAGAAAGCGTTAATTGATTGTAGTAGTTATCACATCGAAGAATAATACAAGACTTGTTTTCATCATTGCATGCTATGGCTTGAGTTTTCATCATTGCATATTCTATGGCTTGAGCACTGAACAATTTCGAATTAACTTATACTTCTACATTCTTCATTAGTTAACTTGAAGCTGGAGACAACATGAGGCAGAACTAAACAGTCCAGGGCTAAATAATTTCTGTGACATCACGCGATGTTTGTACAATGGATCTGCCAGATAATCGACTTGTAGGAAGATTAAGAGCCATGCGGGTCAGGTTTGCGTGCTTGACAGCGAAATGAACAATGATGAGCTGTAAGAAGTAATTAATTGCGTTTTTTGCAGTCAAAGCAGAATTGATTACATTAATGCTCTCATTCTTTATAGATGGTTAGAAGACATTGTGACTATATGGAGGACAATTGGTAGGAATTGTCAAAATGACTAGAAGATACTATAGCTGTATGGAGAATAAATGATAGAAATTGTCAAAATGTCTAGAAGATACTATGGCTGTATGGAGAATAAATGATAGAAATTGTCAAAATGTCTAGAAGATACTATGGCTGTATGGAGAATAAATGATAGGAATTGTCGAAATGACTAGAAGATACTATGGCTGTATGGAGAATAAATGATAGGAATTGTCGAAATGACTAGAAGATACTATGGCTGTATGGAGAATAAATGATAGGAATTGTCGAAATGACTAGAAGATACTATGGCTGTATGGAGAATAAATGATATGAATTGTCGAAATGACTAGAAGATACTATGGCTGTATGGAGAATAAATGATAGGAATTGTCGAAATGAGTAGAAGATACTATGGCTGTATGGAGAATAAATGATAGGAATTGTCAAAATGACTAGAAGATACTATGGCTGTATGGAGAATAAATGATAGGAATTGTCGAAATGACTAGAAGATACTATGGCTGTATGGAGAATAAATGATAGGAATTGTCGAAATGACTAGAAGATACTATGGCTGTATGGAGAATAAATGATAGGAATTGTCAAAATGACTAGAAGATACTATGGCTGTATGGAGAATAAATTATAGGAATTGTCGAAATTACCTGAAGATATTGTAACTATCATCATCATCATGTGACTTATTCTTACCAGAATATACTCTTCTCTATGGATCCCTCAAAATCTCCGCGGTCTTGAGCAAGTTGTCCCGCCTCTTTTAGTGACATGGCCATGCTTTATTGAGTATCTTTTGTCCAACGAAGTCTTGGGAACTATATGGAGAATAAAATATAGGAACTGTAAATACATCTAGAAGCAATCACTTTCAGGCTTTACAGGCGGTATTACTTTACGATCCATGGCGATGATGTATAACACAAGACCATTAAGAGCCACAAAAAGTTTCCACAGTATGTGCACGGAATCAAAGACCCGACTTTATAACCGTGTACTATTGTGTATCTTCTTAGAAGTAAAGTCCTTGAACAACTAATATCACCTTCTACACTGTCTTTATACCATTTCTGATCTTTTCCCTACATGCAACACGATACATCGTATCCAGTCCCCATGATTCCGTATCAATGCCTCTATCATGCATATCGCGTTTGTACACGCCTTTGTAACAAAGTAAAATTCGGTCTGGTATCCTCTCCAAGACTGTAATTTTCAATATGACAATCAATACAAGGTAACTGTGTGAAACGTAACAACAATTAGACTTACGTAAAACACAGGTTTATATATCGCTTCAATGAGACACGACCGACTATAGCTAAAACTAGTAGGTAATTATGCGCACACAAGAAATCATACAAACTACAATACACAAATAATATTCAACGTTTCAACAAAAAGGTCTTTATCAAGACACAAACAAAACATCAAAAGACGACGAATGGAAAAATTATCGCAACATCAAACGGAAATATGGAAATGATATGCCGGAAGGTCAGAAAGTACTTAAATAACGTAAATATATGTGGAAACGAAACGAACAAAAAGATGAGTAAATGACGGAACAAAAAGAATAAAGACAAAGACCACACCAACCCAGTACTAGACATAAGAGTGGTCGGAATTGAGTCCATAAGGCTTGAGTGTACCAAATTAAAAAATGAGACGATTTTCTAGAGCGTACCTAGATCTATCATCTAGGTACTTTTCAATAAAGTCGATCTTTCTGTATTCTCCCACACCCACGTCCTCCTAGTGTGTCCCAACTAACTGATAAACTGAACATAGAAAATAATTGGGTATTGCGTGTACTTTCCAATACATCAGAATAGTGACATTGTCCTAACACCTAACTCCAAGATTTATACGTAGACACCGCATGTGAAAGCTGTTAGTCGACTCTCCTGGTACATATAAGTTACCCATGTTTTACTGTCTGTGACGGCCAAGTTACCTAGTTCGATCTTCGCCACAGGCATTTGAGCACCCGGACCGGTCAGAAAGCAATGACAACCTACTGAACTTATTTATATTGCCTAGAATGCCTAGAAAATCACCACAGCCAAAAAATTATGGGCTGATATCTACGCCCTGGATAGGATACTCTACCGAATCTTTTTTTTTTAGAGCAGAGTGCTGAGGACACAAGCGTTGTAAATCATAAGTTTAATTTGTATTGTTAATTTCCTGTTCTCCAGGACTGGAGATGTTACAACAGTGATATTTACTAGTGGTAGAAAATGGATGTGAGAACAAGAACGAAGAAGAATGATGCGATACATAAGAAGTACCATAGTAATAGTCCTTGAGAAAAGTTAAGAAGCTTCTTACTGCTCTTCTAGGGATAAATCTCTAATATCAGGGAACAACCTGACTAGCTGACAATACGAGGGCTGGTACAACACATGTTAATATAAGTAAACACAGAAACAGGAACACTTGTTGTCAATAAACATGAATTACTAAAACAGAAAGATAGGCGACGTTTCTAATAAAAGCCTTTATCAGTACAAAAGGCAACGGGCAAACAAAGAATTGTACATATAAACATATATTTGACTGGGATAGGAGGAAGGTAAGGAGAAAAACGTGGGAGAGATAAGTGACTCATAAGTGGATATTACGCGAGAGTATGAGACAAGTAATAGGAAATTGATGCAAATAACAAAGATAGGAATGAAGATCAGTGTAACAAGATAAAGCAAAGCAGAAGAACAAAGATAATAATTAAAATGTGTTTTTGAGTATTGATGGGGCATGAATGAGAAGAATAACAACGTAGTTTATCTTACATCAATGTCGTAAGAGGAGACTAAGGAGTTAATGGGTGGAGTTGGTTATCTAAGCCTGTATATAAGGGGTATGGTTGGATGTTCAAACCCGTAGGTGAGATGTAAGGCTGGATGTTCAAACCCGTAGGTGAGAAGTAGGGCTGGATGTTCAAACCCGTAGGTGAGAAGTAGGGCTGGATGTTCAAGGCCGTAGGTGAGAAGTAGGGCTGGATGTTCAAACCCGTAGGTGAGAAGTAGGGCTGAATGTTCAAGGCCGTAGGTGAGAAGTAGGGCTGGATGTTCAAGGCCGTAGGTGAGAAGTAGGGCAGGATGTTCAAGGCCGTAGGTGAGAAGTAGGGCAGGATGTTCAAGGCCGTAGGTGAGAAGTAGGGCAGGATGTTCAAGGCCGTAGGTGAGATGTAGGGTATGATGTACATGCTCTACGTTAGAAAATTCAGAACATGACTTTTAGTTCTAGGAGTTTAGAGAGACAAAAATTATTTTTTTTAAAATACAGTGGACACCGCCCCCTATTTTTCAAACGTGTTCTCACAAAACAACATAATATGTCATCAAATGGTCACACGCCTTACGAAGAATAGAGACTTACATACGAAAATAAACAAATGTTTTAATTATTTGGTAAACCTCCCCCCCCCCCCTACTTTTCCTTGAGACGTATTTTATGCCCTGATTATGTCTTCAAGATAGTGGTAATGGTCTACCAATATTGAGATAAAAAGAAATAGGTATGTTTTCAGTCCCAGCCCCCCCCCCTCATATTTATATCGCGTGGAGCTGTCTCCTGCCTAGATAATGAGTGACTGTGAACTTGATGGACAAAATATGGAACGTCTATAACCAGTGAAACAAACTGCGCATAGATAATCATTTATTGTTGAGAATCAGGAAAACATAAGGTAACCCAGCTGTTATCAAATTTTCTGAAGAGTTATTAGGTGTGTGTGTGTGTGTGTGTGTGTGAATAGTGCTTCGAAATAAAGGTAAATACCATTTTTCTAGGAATTTCTTCTCATCCCAATTTTCAACGAATCGTATTCACGAACCTGTATTTCATAAATTGTTATTTATAGTTCATTCGATACTTTATTTAGAAGACGACTTGGCGATATTAAGTTCAACACCTGATAATGCACAATATATTCTCTAGCGACTTTGTCATCTTTCAGAACAAATTGACCTTCAGGTCAACACTTCCAAGATTAAATTAATACAGTGTACTAACTGTAACCTTAAAATCGCCATCGATGGAGATTTAAACACATCTTACTGTTGATCTTTTCTTATCTAGGAAGCAACGTGACGTAAGATGGTGATACAACAACAACAACATATTTCTCTACCAGAATTACGTTGATATCAAGTGCGATCCACCACCTAACAAACACAAATAAAAAGAAACAATTAATAAACATACCAAACTACGACAGTTAAATTCCCCAATTTGATATCCGTGTTGACATGGCTGCGAAAGTTGGAAAATGACAAAAGCACTGGGAAGAAATTGATTTCATTTGAAAATAAATGTCTTAGAAGACT